>CAHIKZ030000351.1:217500-282500 GCA_903632075.3 Acanthosepion pharaonis
CAAACTGAAATACATAGATAGATAGATAAATAGATAGACATAAACAGATTGAGATAGATAGATAGATAGATAGATAGATAGATAGATAGATAGATAGATAGATAGATAGATAGATCGATAGATATGAAAAAAATTGGATTAATAGATGTGAAAATACTTGGATAGATAGATAGATCAAGTATATAATGGTTAATGACATAGATGCATTTTGAATATACATATATCTATAAATATTCATAAAATATAGTCACTTCCGAGGATCAACGAGGTTGTCCTTGTTCCTATTGTCTTGAATACCGTATATACTCATGTATAAGGCGAGTTCATCTATTATATATGCATATAGTGCAACCGGTCTGCGAGACTGCATGATTTTTAACCTCATCGAAAAAAATTACCTGCGTATTCTGCGACCGCCATTTTTTGCGTAAAAAATGAACCCTAAAACCTCGAACTAAAGTCGAGTATATTCAGTCATCTATAATATTTGTTAATTCTATGCATATATCATTTGTCAAAAATTAGTTTTTCTTTTGAATCTTTGTTTTACTTGAATGTAGAATATAATGGCGAAAAAAAAAAGATATCAAATAGAAAAAAATATCAATTTCTCAATTACCTGGCGCAACCTAGAAATGATTGCTGGCACCAAATATGACTATCGCAATAGTTTATCTGGGTGACCGTTTACGGATACCAAGTATTGTAAACTTGGATTCGCGGTTGGTTTTAATTGATAACATCTTGGATTTGGTAATTGAAAAGCCGACTTCCAAACCCTGTCGGCTTCGTTCTTTTCTTTCTTTTTATGTGCCATGTCCTTTCAGGACGTAGACGATCATGGCTCTCCACCTCCTTCTATCCCTTTCAGCTCTCAGCAAGTTCCTCCCCTCTGCTTCCTCCCCCAGATCACGTTCTGTCATCCACTTGCTCAAGCCCGCTTGGTATGTCACACGTTGTCTCTCTTCCCCTCTATTCGACCCGTGAGTATCAGACTCTGCAGGCCCTCTTTCCTCATTATGTGTCCCAGAGAATTCAACTTCGTTATGTTCACTTAATCACAAATACCTTTAGAAAAGATAAAAATGCAACTCTTTCTCCCCCGCTATAGGTTAATTAGTAGAATGTGTATCAGAAATCATTATTATTTAAAAATAAATAAATTCATATAATCTATATCAGAAAATCCAAGCCCTCCTTCGTCATTACGTACCCCAGAAATTTCAACTGCCTCTTCCTGATGTTAAGTATAAGTGTTCTTTTTGGTTTTATTTTCTCTAAAACTTCGTCGTTGCTCACATGTTTGGTCCATGGTATCCTCAGCATTCTTCTGTAGAACCAGATTTCTGATGCTTCATGTGTATTATTCATCTTTGGGGAAATTGTCTAGCATTCGTTGCTATACAGGAAAACAGATATCACGTAACAGTTTAGTTTTTCACTTCCTTGTTTCTGGCGAATAAAACAAAAGGGCATTGAAAATCGTTCAATCAATGACGTTTCATTTCTTTAAGTAGGAAGAAAGACGTAGTGTGATTTTCACCTAGCCAAAGGGAACTATGAACGAGAAAATCCCGAGCTAATAAAAATAAACCAACCTTAAAAGTATTCGATTGTTTCCGCTCTTTCACAAGACAATCCTTTTTGTCATTGTCATTTTATAACTAGTATTCTGTAACCGGAACTAGCTTTCTTCCTTTCAGTCATGAGTGCTGGGTATGACGATAAACGAAATCCAGTAGTAAGGCTTCTGATCGGGAGATTTTGAGGAGCGGGGAATCACCTCTTAGCTGATGTTGTTCCCTGGCCCCTTCTGTTAGGGTCCCAGCTAGGGTCAAATAGTTAACCCTAAAGCAATAGCATGCAGTATATTTTTATAATGAAAAAAAAATACATTGTCATGACAATATGAAAAATACATGAGTAATCGGAGATCAGGGTTCGCATTCCAGTTGAGTACGTTATATTCACTTCTGCGCAAACATCATTTGGCGAAGGTATGATTCCTTATCTCCACCCCCCCTTAAGCTTCGGCTAAATAACATGGCATACTGGACCCTATAGATTTGCTTATCAACCAGTCTTGGAGAAGAAAAACTAAGGTTTCTTCTGCATACGTCTTCACCACTATAATCAAATAATATGTGCGCCTAGTCTGGATGTTCGGTACTAAGGACTGAGTCACTTGCCGCTCATATATCGACACTGACGGGAAAGTTAAGAGATAGATAGATAGATAGATAGATAGATAGATAGATAGATAGATAGATAGATAGATAGATAGATGAACAAACTGGAATAGATAGATAGATAGATAGAGAGAGAGAGAGAGAGAGAGAGATAATGAACAAACTGAAATAGATAGATAAATAATGAACAAACTGGAATAGATAGATAGATAGATAGATAGATAGATAGATAGATAGATAGATAATGAACAAACTGGAATAGATAGATAGATAGATAGATAGATAGATAGATAGATAGATAGATAGATAGATAATAAACAAAGTGAGATAGATAATGAAACAAACTATGAAAAAATATACAATGTTATGACAATATGAAAAATACATTGTTATGGCAATATGAAATTCAACACAGTACTAAAAAAATATAAAAATATATTTTTATAGAAGTATCTATATTTCTGAGATGAGGTATTATGTACACTATTTACATTATTTGGACTATTCTCATCATCTTTGTTGCCATATTTATCACAAAGTTTCGGCCGTTGTACGCTCCGGCCTTCTTCAGGTAGTTGGAATGTCAAACCGTACACTTTATTTCGTCCACAAGGATAGATTGTTCTAGTTCCAAGGACTCGTGTCCCAGTGGATAAAAGGCGTTGGTTAGATCCAGTGACTAGACCCAAAAGATTTGTGGGTTTAATACCAGGTTACAGCAGTCGTGATGAAGAAAACCTTGGAGAGTTGGGATAAACGCAAATAACTGAGATATCCAGAAGAGGCATGGCATATCCACTGTGCCACGTGTCCTTAAATGCGTTGGTTAGATCCAGTGACAGGACCCAAAAGTTGTGGGTTCAATACCTGGTTAATGCAGTGGTGAACTTGCAGAAGTGAATTAACTGGAGATAACTGTTAATTGACAAACATTAAACATGGAACGTGGAACTAGAACAATTTTTATAGTAAAATTACCATGCATTGTATGATCTACAAAATATATATCTATAACACATACATTTACCGCGAGAGTAAATAAGAATGTACAATATATTTGTAGCTGAAAGCATAAAATTGCGTGCGGTGTATTTAGATTTCGGCATTAAATATTAGGTTGGTGCAAAAATAATTTCGTTTTCTTACATAGTAACATATGTTAGAAAACGAAATTATTTTTTGCACCAACCTAATAACTCATAGAGTTTGATATGCCGCTAAATAAATTTAACCAAGCAAAAATCCTTTCGGTTGTATAACCTTGATTGAATTTTATCGCTACAATGTTTAACCAAAACAAAGAACACAAAATAAAAATACATTTAAAATAAAAATACATTTTTATAATAAAATTGCCTACAAAATATTTTATGAACTACAAACTATACACCTAAAACACATACATTTACCCCGAGCGTATAAAAGAATGTCCTGGGTTTCTGTAGCTGAAAGCATAAAATTGCGTGCGGGGTATTTAGATTTCGGCATTAAATAACCCATAAAGGTTGATATGCTGCTAAACAAATTCAGTCAACCAAAAATCCTTTTAGTTGTACAATTTTGATTGAATTTTATCGCTATGATGCTTAACCAAAACAAAAACTGCAAGCAGTAAAAATGCCGTTCTACGGAACTATCCTCTCCGACTGAGGCCACAACACAAAAGGCACATTGCAAGATATTTTCAGACAAGAAACAAGAAAAAAATCTCATAAGTACCGTCAGGAAAAGGAAGCTGAAAAGGTATAAGCATGTCAGAAAAAAACACCAACATGTTTCTAATACTAACCTACGAGGTGGAAGGGGAGAAAAAATGAACTGACAGCGTCGCTGAGCGGGGTCTGGAAGACTCTTTACGGAGATTTAGACATTGACTCACAGCTGAAACATAAAGAGAAAGAAAGCTGGTCAGGCGTCCAGTTGTATAGCAAACCTATAACGACAACCGGTCATGGGGTTAATTATTATATATCATGACAACAACGATGATAATAGTGATTTACCAATAAAATTTGCCGAATTAAAAAGTACAGGATAATAAATCCTCTTGGCTCAGTTTATGTCGAATTCATGAGGTGCAGAATGACAAAGGAATCTACCGGCGCAAATAATCGAAAGTCTTTTTAAAGAAACTATACTTCCGAAAGAGTGGAACCTGAATTCCCATTTTCCTTTTGAAAATCCATTTAGGCTATACAAATCTTAGCGTTTCGAACAAGGAGGTACTTGTCGTAACAACACGTATCCTCACTGGGTCCCCCACAATTTCGGCCTTGTGCCACATCTGAGCTACACTTGGAAAATCACTATCACAACACGTATAGGTCAGGCAGATTCGCAGAGAAATGAGTAATGCAGTTTCGATTCTTTCTGCGATGTATATTGCCGTTAATAAAACTTAGAAAGGTAGACGTTAATTTCAGTGTTTGTACATAAACGTTGATCTTTAATGAAACACGAGTGCCTACTAAATTAACGTTTAAAGCAATAAGAAATATACTCAGATTAAAAGAAGCGCATTGATTATTTATAGATGAGTGACTACATCAATAACTACGGAGACAGACAATGAAAAAAAATCATTCATTTTCCACACAAACGTTTTAAAAGAATATCTTTCATTGGACCGTATATATTAATGAAACTGATAAAAATGTATGCCACCGGCTATGAACTTTTTTTTATGTAAAGACACCAACACACATACATTCAGACACACACACACACACACATATATATATATATATATATATATATATATATATATATAAATATGAATATTGAAGAAATATAGTCTTAAGATGTACTATATTTATGGGATAAAGTGCTCAATATCAGGGATAGAGCGTGTGTAAATATAAAAGTGAGCATAGAAGTCAACACTTAGAGGCGACTGTCTGTTTCATGCTAGATGCAATCGTCAGGCCACGTGTGCTGTTAAGAATGGTATTTTTGGTTATTGGAATGTATTCCTTATACACCAATCATATATATATATATATATATATATATATGGGAGGCACGGTAGTGTTATGTATAGTTCGAATTCCAGTCGGATCCATTACATTCATTTACATGCTGTTAATCTTGGGAAAGGTATGAATCCGCTTCTTTTCTCCCCACAAATGGGTAAATACCAGGACAGACTGGGTTCTATAGCCTTGTGTGGCAACTGGTCTAGGAGAAGGAAAACTGTGAAGGCAAAAATATGATGGACAGATAGGGACTCTGGAGGTGAAGTTCACTCTGAAATATAACCTGCATCCTTTCACGCCGCTTATCGCGTGGCAGCCTTTGAACCACAAAACAGATACATTGGACAAGAGAGTGGCACTGGGAATGCACAAACCTTTCTCACTTAAATAAATTTCAGTTGCAAGTCATTGTATGACATTATATGAACCATCTGCTCTCACGAAAGGACTCATCGGGAAGATGTCAATGGAATATATATATATATATATATATATATATATATATATATATATATATGTATGTATATATATATATGTGTGTGTGTGTGTGTGTGTGTGTGTGTGTGTGTGTGAAAAGTGTATATAAATATAAATAAATATATATATGTATAATTATTTATATATTATATGCGCGGTACTTATTAGAAAGCGCTCAATATCAGAGATAGAGCAAACATATATATATATATATAGTTTAAAATTTTATATATTTATGGTGGAAGAGTGTTCCATATCAAGGAAGTTAGAATGCGAACATGTAAATCAACCCTGCATAGTGACTGCTATAATGCCTTAAACGATCATCAGACCATACGACTGTATGGTGTGATGACCATCAGACCATGTTACCTTACTTATTATATACTTAACGATGTTGTTTGAAAAAGAAAATAACTTGGTCTGAAAATCACATTGAGGCGTGAACTGACAATCATAATGCTGTGTTGACTCACATGATCATTGCTTATATCTATACACAAGTATTCTTCCCTTATAATTGGCGTAAATTTACAAACAATATATTTATAAAATCTTTACCGAAAGAGTGCGTGTGTGTGTGTGTGTGTGTGTGTGTGTGTGTGAGAGAGAGAGAGAGAGAGAGAGAGAGAGAGAGAGACGGTGTTTAGATTTAGTGATAAGTATAAAGAATTTAGTGATAAGTATAAAGTATAAGTATAAAAAAGAAAATAATTTCAATCTTTCATTCTTTCTTTCATTTTTTTTCTTTCTGTTTGTCTTTCTCTCTCTCTACGCACACGCACACACACACACACACATATATATATATATATATATAGTGCGTGATAATAGTAGAGGTTTAAAGTATGCTATATTTTGTAAATATAAAAACGGTCATTGCGATCCACACTTAGTCTCTTTCTTTCCAGCTTAAACGCAGCCGTCATTGCAAGAAGATTGTGTTTATGCATGAAAAAAGCTGTCGTCGTTAGGTGTTAGCCTCAATGTCAATATATGTGTGTGTGTGTATGTGTGTGTCTTTGTGTGTAGGTGTGTGTGTAAACAAAAGGAAACTTACATTAAAAGAAGCGTTTCGTCTTCTAGTGGAAATTATCAAGCCACATTGGCCTTGTTAAGGTCTACCAAATGACGAAACGCGTGGGCCATGTTAATTTTTCCTTTTGTCTTTACAGATATTTTCTTTTTACAGATATATTTTTAGTTATATCTTGATTTTTTGCACACACACACACACACACTTTCTCTCTCTCTCTCTCTCACACACACACACACACACACATATATATATATAAAGAAATATAGTTTTTAGGTGTGCTTATGGGGTAAAGTCCTCAATATATATCTGTATATAAATATATATATTAGGCCTGAAGATTGCGTCTAGCATGAAACAGCGTGTCGCCTCTGAGTGTTGACTTTAATGTTCACTTTTATATTTATATTTACATACGCTCTATCTCTGATATTGAGCACTTTATCCCATAAATATAGCACACCTTAAAACTATATTTTTTATATATATATATATATATATATATATATATATATATATATATGTGTGTGTGTGTGTGTGTGTGTGTGTGTGTGTGTGTGTGTGTGTGAAGCATTTTCTTTTAACAAACAAAAGGCAAATTGTATTAACCATTTTTGTCTACTTATTTCCAATCTATCTTAGTCGGACATACGCACATGTATATATATATATATATATATATATATATATATATATATATATATATATATATATATATATATATCCGTTTGACTGTGTGTAAGTCTATAACTTAAAAACCACTTCCTCTTCGATGCTTGAATAGACTTCAACATTTTAGAATCTCTCCTTGTGCATTCAAGCAAACATTGACCAATGTATTTCTTTTATGCACCAAAGAAGTCACCTGGTGCAAACGGTCAGGTGTTGATGCCGGCCCTGAATATATCCTCTGATCAAGACCCTTGAGTGCCACTGATACGCCCCTTTTCTTTCTTGACTTTAAAGGACTATCTCTTCACGTGTCATAGATTTCTTCCTTCCTTTAAAATGTTAACGCAGCTGTGTATTTAATAACAAAAAAAGGAGGAGGTACGTGGTTGTAATCATTACCACGTGTTTAATCTCACAAACAGCATATACTGACAAAACAATTATTTGCTATAGTTATGGTTTTCAGGGGAGAGAAAAAAAAAAGCAGCCCAAGCTGGGAGCTACGTATACTTATTCTTCTTTTTCTTCTTTGTGCCACATCCATTGAGGACAGAGACGAACATGGCTCTCTACAATTTCCTGTCCCTTGTGGTCCTTATTATTTTTTTTGCCTGTGCTCACGCACCCTGTTCCACTATTCACACAAGCCCTTCTGCTAAGTGGCTCGCTGCCTTTCCCTATTTCTCTTGCTATCATGGATCACATGGTCTTGTGATGATTATGTTTTCCGAGCTGTCATTCCTCCTTAAGCGTCCAAGAAATGTCTCTTTCTGATTCGGAGTATCAGTGTTGTCATTTTCTTTAAGATGCCCTTGCTCTGACCAAGGAATTTTCATTATCCTGTAGAACAACATTTCTGCTGTCTCCAGTTTTCTCCTTGTTATATAGAAATAAAGTGTCGCTGTCGACACTGGAATTTGAACACGACTCGACAGAGAGCAAACACAGGCGATCCCATTTTGAAACAAGTTATTCACGTGATAGCAAAAAAAAAATGTATATATGAGAAATTAGCGTGGCGTCTAATTGATCATCATTTCTAATCTATCCTCTATTACTATACGGATCACCTTTTCTAAACTATCTTCTATCTCTATACTATTCACTATACTATTTCTGTATACTGATCGCTATACGGATTACTATTTGGTGGTTACTATTCGAGCGAGCATTATCGAGCAACTATTATTAGTGCGAGTGTTATTAAAAGGCGTCTGACACCAGTATTGTTCAACGGCGTCACTATAGTTGTAATCTGCGATTACAGAGTCTCTACTACAACGAGTATAACGAACGTGACAACGAGTATTTGTTGATATTACAAAAGTGGCAACGAGTATTCGTTGACATGACAAAATTCCTCATACCTGGAAAGATTGTCTAGTGTTCACCAGCATATAAGAGAAAGAATATCATAACTTGCACTCTTTGTGAAGCAAGGGGAAACGATCCCACTACGTATTCCAATATTGGTCATGCCAATAAAGGACTTAGATATTAGAGCTTCGTATTAAAGTAACAGACAAAGGGTTATGTGACACAGAAATTCGAAGACACATAGGGATCACGTAAGATGTCTTTAATAAATTAAGCAAAATATTAAGAGAAAGAAAATTTTCGTTAGAAACAAAGATATTTCATGGACCAAGCGTGGGAGCAACAATGAGGCTTTAGAGAGGTTTCAAACAAGGAGCAGGCTTATACTTAACACCAGGAAGAAGCAGCTGAAGTTTCTGGGACATGTAATGAGAAAGGAGGGCCTGGAGAATATGATACTCACAGGTCGAATAGAGAGGAAAGTGAGACAAGAGAAAGCATGTGGCGGTCTAAAGCAAGTGGATGACAGAATGTGGTCTGAGGGAGGTGTCAGTGGAACGAAACTACAAGTGATAGGGAGGAGTGGAGAGCCATGATCGCCTACGTTCTGAAAAGACACACTACATAAAAAGAAGAATGATGAACAATACTTTCAAAGATGAAGAAGAGGCTTTCAGGAATGGAAATATTTGAAAAAATCCAAGGCGCAGATTTATATTTTGATAAGATTCGATAGAGGCACTCCTGGGAACTTTCCGTTCACAATGTCCTGTTATTTAAAATATATAGAACATTAATTGTTGTGTATAAGATCCTTATTTTGTTCTTAGATACGTTTTTTTAATTTCTGCAAGTTTCTGCTGTGTATTGTGAGGAGCAGTTCTGACTAATTATTTTATATATAACTGTTTCA
Source organism: Acanthosepion pharaonis (assembly GCA_903632075.3). Lineage (NCBI taxonomy): Eukaryota > Metazoa > Mollusca > Cephalopoda > Sepiida > Sepiidae > Acanthosepion > Acanthosepion pharaonis. The sequence continues at coordinate 227,080 of CAHIKZ030000351.1, forward strand.
ATATTATTATTGTTATAATTATTTTTGGTTTGGATCATGTCAATAATATTTCGGATGTGGTTGTAATTATATTGATGCTGTTGAGATTGGATAAATTGTTTTGGATAGTGGATGTTACAGTATTAGTAGGTACTATTAGGTGTCTGTTCTTAATAATGTTATTATCTTTTTGAGGTTGTATATTTTATATGCCTTTCTCTTAGCGTTGTGGCTGAAATAATGATATTTTGCATGCCTTTCTCTTAGCATTGTAGCTGATATAATAGTATTTTGTATGCTTTTCTCTTATTATTGTGGCTGAAATAATAGTATTTTGTATGCCTTTCTCTTAGAATTGTAGCTGGAATAATAATATTTTATATGCTTTTCTCTTAGCGTTGTGGCTGAAATAATAATATTTTGTATGCCTTTCTCTTAGCATTGTGGCTGATATAATAGTATTTTGAATGCTTTTCTCTTATTATTGTGGCTGAAATAATAGTATTTTGTATGCCTTTCTCTTAGAATTGTAGCTGGAATAATAATATTTTGTATGCCTTTCTCTTGGCATTGCGGCTGAAATGATAGTATTTTGTATGCTTTTCTCTAATTATTGTGGCTGAAATAATAGTATTTTTTATGCCTTTCTCTTAGCATTGTGGTTGATATAATAGTATTTTGTATGCCTTTCTCTTAGCATTGTGACTAAAATAATATGGGAGGTTTTTGAAAGTTTCTCATGTATATTTTTTCTTTGATTATATATATGGAAGTAGCATAGTGTGTCCTAGCTGTAAAGTCCTGAACTTGTAGAACTAAAAATTAGATCTCAGCTGAATATTTGCAATGGAAATAGCGATAGACTCACTGGGTGTTTGCAACGTTGGGACTGTGGGAAAGAGGTTGCAAAGTGAAAAATTAATTCATCGCCCACAAGTCCATGTAAATGATTTTGAATTCTATCAAAGTGGAAGGAGTGAATGTAACAGTTGCAGTCCAGATATGAACTTCATTTTTTCACCGAATCCGACTTGTGTAACGATAAAGCATGGCATAAGGTTATAGGTACTTTCTGCAGCAATATGCAAATGGCACTGCATTGATTCAAAAGAAAAAAAAAACAAGTAGAAAATAAGAGAAAAACAAAATGATAAAAAGGTAAAAAAATAATAATTCTCCGACAAATATTTTGGGAAAAATGTTTCATTTTCAGACGAAATGTTTTATTTGGTTTTAATATAGTAACTAATAAACTGAGTTACCTTGAAGTACCCGACCAGTGGCTGGACTCTTTTCAAGCTCAAGAGGGCATAATAAAGCACTAAGATCGACGTATAAACACGTCTCTTGCTGGTTTTTGAACGTAGTGTTTTGGATGTGTTTATTCGACCGTGTCCACAAATGACAGTTTCGGGGGAGGGGGACGTATATACACGTCTACGCCGGGAAAGTGGTTAAATATTAGACATGGTTTCTGATAAAAAGAAAAGTAAAAAGAACTCAAGACATGAGTTACGTATCGGGGTGGGGGGCATAAAAACGAAACAAGTGTGGGGATTTAGCAGTCTGTGCAGAAAACAAATAAAGTGTAACACAAACATGCAAATTGACTTCGGAAGAGAGAAAGATGATGACTATTTTCAGAAACAAGTAATTAAAGAATTGAAAAATCTCCTCAGACACGTTGAAAAGAGTGCTGGATTGCTATGTAAAATCTAATCTATATTCCAGTGAATGCAGATGAAGAGGCGATTTGAAAAGATAGCTTTGTTTATATCTCTGAGGTTAGGTTTGATGATTATTTACATTATTCGGACTGTTATACACATCTTCATTGCCATATTCACAACGTTTGTATGCTCGGACGTTGTACGCTCCGGCTTTCTTCAGGTAATTTGAATTTCGAACCGAACCCTTTATTTCATACACAGGGGTAGATTGTTTTAGTTCCACGTACCATGCCTCTTTTGGATGTCTCAGTTATTTCCGTTTAACTCAGCTCTCCAGGTTTTGTTTCACCACTGCTGTAACCTGGTATTAAAGTCACAACTCTTTTGGGTCTGGTCACGGGATCTAACCAACGCCTTTATCCAATGGGTTATGTGTCCTTGGAACTAGAAAAATCTACACCGGTGGACGAAGGGTTTGGTTCGAAATTTCAATCAACTGATGAAGGCTGGAGCGTACAAAGGCCCGAAACGTTGTGAATATGGCAATAAAGATGAGGATAACAGTCCGAATAAAGAAATAAAGTAAATAGAAATGTAGTTCTACTGAGGATATAAGGGACAGAATCTATGAACAATGAAGAAGTCTTATGGAAAATAGGAAATACAAAGTAACTATACAACACTTCTCCCTATCTGTACGTTGTTACAGCAAGCTCATTTAGTAACAATCTACCTTGAGTGACTCTTGGGCATTGTATTCGTTGAACAATATTTTTAAAAAAGGCTTAAATTCAAAAAGTGCTGGATTGCTTTATGTTATCCATCCTTTTATATAGCAGTGAATTTCCCCAAAGATGAAAGGGAAAACCTAGAGGCAGCAGAACAGTGTTTCTACAGAAGAATACTGAAAATTACATGAACGGAATGAATAAGCAACAGGGACGCTTTAAATAATGGCAACAGAAAGAAAGCTTATACTGAAAATCAGGAAAATATCTTAAATTCCTTGGCCCCATAATGAGGGCTTGAAAGACCTTACCCTCACGGGGTAGATTAAGGGCAAGAGAGATAGGGGAAGGCAGAGAGCCTAACGGGCCTTTGTGAATGGATGACAAAACGGAAGCGAGGTGCGGAGGTCTTAGCAAAGGGAGAAAATCTTGTAAGAGCCACACGTGTAAGTTGTGAAGCACCGTGATCGTCTATGGCCCGAAGGGACGCGGCAGATAGAATAAGAAGAATGCGCTCAGTAATATTAGGTAAATATACAACAGGAGCTTGAAGCGCAAAAAAAAAAAAAAAACACAGGAAAAAGTTAGTGAAAGAAAAAGAACAGAAAGAAAGACTCCACCCCAAACCCACACACACAAAAAAGCAAGTTCAATGAAAAAGAAATTAAAATATCGGAAATGAGTGATCTTGTAATGAATTCTAAACAAGGGAAAAAAAAAAGAACAATGCATAAGCGCGAAACGAATGAAAAAATGATTGATTACGAGAAAGCATTTGATGTTTAAGACGGAGAGACTCAATGAACGATATATTCAGTCACGTTGCCTTTTATTCTAATCAAGTTAATGAAATCTTTTATAAAAGAGAGACTACAATAATGAAGTCTCCTATATGACAGTGATAGCCGGAAAGTTTCCTCATAGATTAAGGAAACACTTGAAGCAATGGATACACGGCTTTAGCGCCAAGTGTTGACAATATCATGGCCAGAGTATGAAAGAAAAGGGAAAGATTTACGGACTATATAAACCCCCCAAAACTGCTGATTACAACGGAAAAAACACTGCTGGAATTATGGAATCTCGCATTAGAGTAGCCAAGAATACCACGCATTGGAATAGCAAAATATTCCTTTCAAATGCTAAGAAAAGTACCAAAAATAAACACAAGAAAATCTCGTTAGAAACAAATAAAAGGATGCTGAACTGCTATATTATTTTAATCAATTCAGCCCAAGCAAAGCAGTAAAGCCACTGAGATAAAAGGGGATCAGTCATTTATGTGCAGTGCATGAAACACGCTTAGGCGATCATGTATCTTTCGATATATGATTGCTCAGTCAGATTTTTCCAAGAGTAGATTGTCATTTCTTTCTACGGTAGACCAGTTGCCATCCAAAGCTATAGAACTGTCTGTCCTGCTATTTAGCCATAGCTGGGAGTGGGAGAGAAGAAAAGAATTCATACCGTCCTCAAGAGTATTAGCATGTAAGTGAATGTTATGGATTTGGCTGGTATTTCTCAATCCGAGCCGCTATTCATTACTCTACATGTGAATACTGAGAATAGGAAACAAAATGAGAAACATTAAAGAGCGGGAACAACAAAAGAAGAGAAATCAAGAAGACAGTAGATAACGATTGACATTGCCTTTACATTTTTAAAATTGGCTGGAAAACCCGAAGCCGGAATATTGTTCCACATGCAAGAAGTGCGCGAGAAGAAACTGTTAGCATAGAACATACGGTTGCAAATACGAATTTGATACGGACAGGACATATCGAAGCTAAAAAGGACAGACTTCAACCAGACTAACTTGTGTGAATGAATGATGGGATGGGAGTTGGAGGGGTAGCAAAATGACAAACGTTACAAAGTACAACACTGGATAGGATGTTCTGGTGAGACATGTTCGCCTTTGACGTCATTCTGGGTTTTTTTTTGTTTCTGTTTTTTGACCATATTCGTGAATTTGTTTTGCTCGGGTTAAATCTCAAAAAAGTACTATGTAAAATTCACTATTTTTTAATTAAAAATGTTGAATGTGTTAAAAGTCTTCAACTTTTTAGCAAAACAAAAATGCCAAGTTGATGTTAAAAATTGCTGCAAACCATTGTTGATTTATTAAAAATGAATTGATCTAATATGACATTTATCAGATTCGTATTTCGATACATTGTAATTATTTTCAATATTTCTAGTTCAATTGTTCATCTCTATTGTATATAACTCATTATTGTACATAATTAGGCTACAATAAAAATTTGCATTTTATATGGATACTACTTTTAATGGATAGCAACTCGGACTGAGGAATCGGAGAGCCAAGTTCGAATTCCAGTCAAATTCATTACGTGCTAATAACGTTGGGAAAGGTATGAATCGTAAATAGCAGGACATACTGGGTTCTATAGCCTTGGATGGCAACTGGTTTACTGCAGAAAGAAATGGCAACCTACTGCAGGAAAAAAATCTGCCTCGTCAGTCATGTACCCAAAGATACATGATCGCCTAAGCGTGTATCACGCATGCCACATAACTGACTGACCTTATAAAAATTGATATGTAGAAGTTTGTCGGATCCTGTATCATAGATTCAAGGAGGGAGACTGTATCGTTCAGTAACAGTTTACCTTGACTGGCTTTTGAGCCTTACACTATGTGAGCATAGTAATTTTAAAATTCAATTCAATTGTTTCAAAATGTTCTTGCATTAAATTACGGGAAATAAAAACCTGAATATGCAGCGTATGAAGAAAAACAGTATGAAGTTTGCTTTTAATTTATTTACTGTTGTTTTTCCGTAGATAAAGGTCAAAAGGATCAAGGAAAAAGGTTACTGAGTGACATTGTAAATGGGAAATTAGAGATAGTTATTTGGACGAGTAGGATAGATATCGTTTTACCCTCGACTTAAAGAGACCAATTCTTCAGGGAAGCGTTCTCTTGGTAGTTTGTTCTCCAAAGTAACAGTTCTGCGGAAGAAGCTGTCTGATCGAAACTTTCTTTTTTATCAAAGGAAGCCGAAGGGAATGGGGATGTTTTGCCATTATGAACACGGCATAGCGTGCTCTAGCTGTGGAGGTCCGAGCTGCCTTAGTAATACTTGTATAGTAGTGAAATGCTGGAGACGTTTCGTCTGTGGGAAGAAGGTTGAAGGCTGGAGGAATAGTATATCCAACACAAGGCCGCGTAACCGCTGTTGAATTCTATCGAAGCTGGACGGTGAGGACTGAGCAGCACCAGCCAAGATGTGACAGCAATACTCCATTCTTGGTCTGGTGTGGCTTTCATAAAGGTTGAGCATCGCAGCAGGAGTCTGGAGAGATACAAGGAACCGATCTTTCTTCCAGCATCTTTTGGAATGACACGAATATACGCGTTCCATTTGAGATCGGGAGTGTGTTTTATCCCCAGCGTTCGAGGCAAAGAGCCACTTTGAGGGTATGACCACTCGTCAGATTTGGTGCAGGTTTAGGGTCTGTTCGGTAGTGATTTGTTCAGTCATGGTTTAACGAGTTCGTGTTAGCAAATGGTAATTTAAATTCAGTATGACGAAATCCTACTTTAGGGAGGTTGTAGAAATCGAAATTTATTTCTGTCTGTATCGAAATATTCTCGAGTTACATTTAGCAGGCTTAAATCTCATTTCAATTGTATCAATCTTTTCTTGAGTTAAACTACGGAAAAACAATCCCCAGAATATGCAGACAGCGATTAGTAGAGGCAGAAACATAGAAAGAACTCCACTAATTCAATAATGACGTCATGATTTCTTTGCGCACAATCGACGTGGCGAAGAATAAGGCGAACGAAACAGATTGTGCTTAACAATGTTCAAATATTATGAATACATTTTTAGCTTGAATTGTGCTTATAGGGGAGGTGTGTTCGTTTACATTTGTCTGTGCGTACGCATGCTTGTGTGTTTGTGTCCATGCGTGTATCTGTGTGTGTGTGCGTCTGATTTTTTTTTTTATTTCATTGTGCTGTGCGCTGGGACAATAGAATTCTGTTAAAGAAACATAGCGTGGGTCTTCCGAGCACAAATCACTCCAATCAATAGATGAAAGCCTCTTTTATGATATTCTTGTTATCATTGTTTGACGTCTACGCCTCATTTTCACTCCGTATTAATTTTCTTTTCTTTTCTTTTTTCTTTCAACACAATGAAAAGAGGTTATTCTAGACCCCCTTTTATAAGAGATTTCCTTCAACCGAGTAAAAAGAAAATACAAACCGACTGACGAGACGCCCCGTTTCAACAGCCAACTCGCTTTTCGCAATCTATCATTTTCTCATTCGTATCCCGTTTATGGATTTTCTTATTTCCCTGTTTAGAATTCATTACTAGCTGACGGTTTTCCGAAATGGTTACTTTTTTTTTTTTTCTTTTTCTTCCAGAATTTCCTTCCTTCTTTTTTGAGATATTTCCTTCCTTCCTTTCTCTTTTACTAAATTCTTCCTGTGGATTATTTATCAATCCAAGATCCTGTTGTATTTGCTTTATTCATATTTTTTCTTGCTTTCAACGCCTTTTCTTTTCTTTGTATTCGTTTTATTTTGCCATATTATCTCTCTTTTTTCCCCTCATCCTCTTCTCTGGTTCCTCTTTCATTTTTTTTTAGTTTCTTATTAGTTTCAAACTTCGTTATGATTGTCGTACTTTTAGAATCTATTATTTAACGTTGATTTTCCCGCCTCTTCTTCGCCTTCTTTTTCTTCTATGACTACTTAGACTTCTTCTTAGCAGTTTTCGTTTTCGCCTTGTTTTGATGTTTCTTAGCCTTCTTCATATACATCTTATTCTATTTCGACTTACTTTCTTCTAAGGTTTCTTTCTATTAATTTTTTTTACAGCCATTTTTTTGCTTCTTCTTCCTAGCTTTCTTCTGGTTAATCTTTTTCATTTTCGGCTAAAAACAAAAAAAAAAAATCTTTCTGGCCGCAGCAACTGTTATATATTATCTCTTCTTCAAAATTTCAACATGGTTTCCTTACATAGTTGTTTGTCTGTCGTTCCAACCTGAAGATGCCTACTATAAAGAAGCGAAATGCTTAGCCTGCATAGTTTTTCCCCTTTGCTACATATCGACATATCCCAGTTTATACGTCAAAACATAACAGGACGTAAAAATGTCAATCTATTTAACGATATCAGTATTTCAACTAAAGCCAGCCTAGCAAATCTTCGTTCCACCGAAAAGATTGAGATTTTTTCTATCCTATCCATCGTATAAACCTTACTTTCTTACTTCAGTCGATCATCAGTTTAGGCCGCTCAAACAGTATTAATCCGGGAAGCGGTTGTCACACAGATAACGCTGTTGTTGCAGAGTTGCAAGTCTGGCTCCAGTCTCCTGAAGCCTGCAACAACAAAACAGGTGAGGGTTATTTAAACAGCAACTAAATGGAGAAGTAGCACGTTTTAATATATGGCTAACATCTTATTTGCGTAGCAATTACTTTTCAAAGAGAGGGTAACGTTAGTGTAACGGCTATCAGCGCGGAATCGCCGGGGGGCTGAATGCAAGTTCTCCTTTGCTCTGTTGTGCGGAAGAGATCCAATGACCTTCAAAAAAGCTGAGGGCGTGTGCCTGCTGATACCATTGGCTCCATGATACAAATAAATACCATGGAAGACTCATTGACGGAACTACCAGAATGTGCTTTCTACGAACGAATAAAGTGTGTAGCATTAAACAAGACAAGAGGAAGCCGACAAGTGAAAGAATTGATTTAAGCGTACCGCTTTGTGGATTTGTGACAGTTTAGTTCCTTTTTGTGACATTTATAACGTTCACGTTTGTACATAGTCCGTTGGAGAAAGTAGGAATCCATCCCTATTCATCAAGCTACTATGCATGGCAAATAATTCTTGGAGTTCATCTCGGTTTAAAATAAAGAAAACTCTGAATTCTAAGCAATGGAGGAAGCAATGGGGGTACCATTCCGCAATCTTTCCCAAGAATGGATACTAATTCATATACAATAGAGTAATTTGTCTATATTCATAATTGCCTGTGCTCTCGAGGGACATGGTACTTTTTTGACAACTTACCTAAACATTGACATTTTTATCTCCCAGACAATATCTTTGTTTCTGAACAAAATATTTTCAGACAAGATTAAAGAAAATTTTAGCGTCCCTATCGTATCATTATGCCAAGTCGATATGTCCCCATGGAATATTCCTTCATGGTAACCTGAAAACGAAGGCGGCGAATGCAAACACCAAACAGGTCCGAAAGCCGTAAATAACTCTAAATCGGTCAGAGTACTGATCTCGCTTTTTATTTATATATTTCTCAAAAAAATTATTATTTTATCTGTCCATATTTCTGAGATGAGGTATTATGTACACTATTTACATTATTCGGACTATTGTCCTCATCTCTGTTGCCATATTTATCACAACGTTTCGGCCGTTGTTAGCTCCAGCCTTCTTCAGGTGGTTGAAATATCGGACTGAACCCTTTATTTCGCTCGCTTGTCTAATTCCACGTGTCCTGTCTAATGGATGTCAGTTATCAGTTATCTCCTGTAAATACCCCTCTGAAAGTTCTCCACATACAAAAGATGCGGATGTAGTTTATCCTCATACCCAGGACGCGGATGTAGTTTATCCTCATATCCAAGACCCGGATGTATTTTATCCTCATATACGGGACGCGGATGTAGTTTTTCCGCATACCCAGGTTGCGGATGTAGTCTATCGATATACCCAGGACGGAGAGAGATATCAAAAGGACAACGTTTACTAAGCGCTACAAAGAATGAGGAGTTGTGAAGAGACACGAACGTAAAAGAAGAAACATGCAGAATCATCGTATATTTTGATAACTATTTTTTTTACAATGATTTAAATTTTAGCCAGGAATAAAAAAAAAAAAAAGAATAATAGGAACTAGTATTCAGACTAACACCACTTCAAAGGGAACACATTTGTTTGTCGATACGGGCTATTAAATCAGAATAGCAATGTCAACAATATCAGATTAGCGAATCGAACTAAAAGTAAAACACTGTCTCGCTTTTCTATATGAACAAAACGTTAAAATTTCTTTTTCAGTGCTCAACTATTTTCTCTTCTTGATCGCTCCGAATAAATCCTAACCAAAGATTCTATATATGTCTATGGAAATGATAATGGTAAGATTAGCCGTTTCCTAATAAGGAAATAATTCTTTGACCAAACAGATTTACTGTCGGGTGAAAATTATTTATTTCTATTTTAGATGGGATTTTCCTTCCTAACCTTTTTGTTTAAGGTAGTATAGAAAATCAACATCTTGATTATATCATTATTTACTCTTCAAGTTCCATATGATATACATTTTTAATGAATTGACCGTAAACAAGGCGATAACGCCACTATGACGCAAAGGGGGGGATACTGGAAGTAAAAGTGAAGGAGAATACTTTAAAAGTAACCAGAAACTCGATAATAGTATAAATTTCATATTTTAGGCGGCATTAGAAATTTAGAGTTTAAGTAAAATTTAGAAGGAAACGGAAACCTTATGCTAAAAAACAAGGAATAAACAAGAAATAAACCTCTATATTTAAAAACTAAAAATAAACCTCTAGGCTCAAAAGAACTGGGAAGAGAGCGAACGGGACGATAGTTGAAACTATCTATTTTTATTTTAGTTGTTGCTGGTATTAGAAGTCTTCAAGTAATGTGGTTTTACTTATTTAGTTTCTTTGTTTATAATTCTATAGCACCAGTCTATGATATCTGATGAAAGAATACATTTTTAAAGACCTACAAAGTTCATTCGCTTGAAGCCATTTTTAATAATGAAACCGAGAAAATGGCCTGTATATCGTTGATAGATTAAACAATTCTAAACGATTTGGATGCCATGTATGTCATCCATATGAGAGTATACATCAGACGAGGCTGTTTCAGAAGCTGGCTTGTGTTCACTTGTTAATATTTGGGTTTTGTAGCATTTTGGATTATTGTACGAATCTACCCCCAGTGCAGGCTATTCTGGGTTCAATTTCTTTATCCCCTGTTTTTAAATAATTTCACCCCAAGCAAGGCAATAAATCCACTTGGACGCAAGGGTGTTATTGAATCTTAAGGAATATGAGAAAAAAAAAACTACTGTTAAGGAGAGAGGACAAATATAAGAACGAAAATAAGAAAACAGGCGATAAAGATTGGCACTGAATTTCAATTTTTGAAGATCAAAGTTAACTTGGAAGCAAGATGTTGGAACAGAGTTCTACAGGCGAGAAGTTCGAGAGAAGAAACTCTTAACATAGAACTTATGGTTACATCTGGTCCTATCAACTGTAAAATGATGTGATCTTGTCACGAATCTATTACTGCGTTTAAATTCCTTAAGTCTATGTACCTTAGCGAAAAATTTATCAAACAATTACCATGAAAGTATTTATAGAAAACGTGCAGGAAAACACGTCACGGTGGTGAAAAAGTGACTGGAGCCGAGTTGCCATGTAAGGACCAATAACATTGCAGAGACTTCTTTGATTTTATCAATATCCCTAAATATATAGCAGGATTAGATATAGCAGCAATATTCAAGGCATGGACGGATGGTAGACTTAGAAATATTCAAGACTGCTTCTGGAGAGAAAAAATGTTTAGCACGACACAATTAACCAACTTGAAGAATTCATGTAGTAATTCTTGAGTGAAATGAATTCAAAAGCATTGTAGCAATCAGGTTATTCCGAATTCAATTTCTTTACCCCCTATTTTTAAATCATTTCACCCCGAGCAAAGCAATAAATCAACTAGAACGCAAGGGTGTTATTGAATGTTAAAGAATATGAGAAAAAAATATACTGTTAAGGAGAGAGGACAAAAATAAAAACGAAAATAAGAAAACCGGCGATAACGATTGACATTATATTTAAATTCTTGAAGATCAAACTTGGCTGGAAAGCATGAAGCCGGAATAAAGTTCCACAAGCAAAAAGAGTGAAAAAAGAAAATGTTAGCATAGAACTTACGGTTACATTAAGCCAATTGTGAATTGATGAAACCTTGTTTCTAATCTAGTACTACGCTTAAATTCATATCCACTAAGACAGGAAGAAGTTACTGAGGGTGAAAAAATAAGAAAGAAAAGTAAACATTATTAAGGAGCAAGAATAATAGAAGAGCAATAAAAAAAGACAGTATATACCGCTTGACTTTGCATTGGATTCCATCTTCCCACGTTTCACCGTTTTCATCAACACTGCTTGCGCCGAATATCTATAATAAACTTTTTAATCATTTTTTCCCCAAGCAAGGCAATTAATTCACTAAACAAAAGGAGTTATCAAGAGTGAAATAATAAGAGAATCAGAACCGTTATTAAGGAGCGAGAACAATAATAAAAATAGAGGAATTAAGAAGACAGTAGATAACGATTGTCATTATATTTAAATTCTTCAACATCAAAGCTGGCTGGAAAGTATGAAGTCGGAATAAAATTCCACAAGCGAAAAGAGCGAAAGAAGAAACTGTCAGCATAGAACTTACGGTTTCATCTAACCAATTCAACTGTAAATTGATGTGACCTTGTTGACAAGCTAGTAATACGTTTAAATTCATAAAGTCTGGGTACAATAGCAAAAAGTTCATCAGAACAATTACCACGAAAATACTTATGAAAATGGTGCAGGGAAACTACATTACGGCGGTGAGAAAGCGATTGCAGCCGAGATGCCAGATCAGGACTCATAACATAGCGTATTCTTCTTTGGATTTTATCAAGAAACTCTCCCTATATATAATAGGATCATCAGATCGTATGTGGCAGCAATATTCAAGGTATGTACGAATGGTAGACTTATAAATATGTAAGATAATTTCTGGAGAGAAACATTGTCTAGCACGACATAATTAAACAACATTGCTAGCATCGGACCTTGGAATTGGTTCAATATAATCTTTATATTTCAAGTCAGCTAAAAACGTTAGTCTGTGAAGGATCGAATGTAAAGAGTTCTCTCAGAAGTTTCGTTCTTAAGATCTTAAAATTAACAAGCCATTCCGTGCTCCATTTAACAACTGATTGTACGTTATTTAGCTGCCAATTTGACCTTATCGAACCGATTACACTTATTATCGAGACAGGAATAAAAAAAATTATGTCAACATCATAGATACAGAGTTGAGAACTGATGACATCAGGAAGGTCATTGCTGAAAAATAGAAACAGCGTAGATTCAATGATAGATATCTTAGAACATTGCATCTATGAAAAAAAGATCGGGAAGAGTGGCCGTTCAAGACAACTTTCATTTTGTGATTTGATATGAGTGAATTAAAATTCGTAAAGAAAAACCATAACCTTTCAACTTGTGAAGAACGGGATGGCAAACTCTCTCAAATGCCTTTTAGATATACAAAGCAATAGCTTACGCTTTACCATTCTTATCTAAAGCTTGGTAGAACCAATTCAGTAACAATAGTTAATACCAGCAGTTGAAATAGAGATTGATTATCTGAAAGAAGACCCTGCGAAGGGAGATGCATAACCAGCTCTGCGTTGATTAAAGTCACTAGTACTTTGAAGTAGAAGGCCGCTAGAAATATCGGATAGTTCGACTGAGTTCTTAAAGACTGAGAACTACAGAAGATAATTTCCAACAAGCATATACTAAATTATTTATAACTGATCTATACACCGAGGTATTTAACGTGTTTAATATTTATTAATACCTCATTCTGAAAGAGGCCTTATAATGTTTGATAGAAATAGATCGATAAACTAACAAGTGGAGCCCAAAGGAAATAAAAGAATAATCGAAATCAATCAATGAACGCATCTATATTATAATGATCCAATCTCTTTTGTGTCTACTTGTTTGCTGCCATAACAGAGTGTAAATATTAATTTAAAAATATTTTTGAAATTTCTTGTATTCTGATATTGTTGTTCGGTCTACTTCTGTGATCATTATTTCTGCGTTGAATATATACTCTCAGTTTCTGAATAAAAGCAGTTGTTGGAATAAGAGGGATTTGTTAAAAAGTTTTTTGTTAATATCTGTCTATATTTCTGAGATGAGGTATTATGCACACTATTTATATTATTCGGACTATTGTCCTCACCTTTGTCGCCATATTTATTACAAAGTTTCGGCCGTTGTACGCTCCGGCCTTCTTCAGGTGGTTGGAATGTCGAACTAAACCCTTTATTTCGATCACTGGGGTAGACTGTTCTAGGTCCACGTGCCATGTTTAATGGATGTCAGTTATCAGTTATCTCCTGTTAATTACCCTCTACAAGTTCTCCACTGCCTTAACCGGGTATTGAACTCACACTTTTTGGGCCCTGTCACTGGATATAACCAATGCCTTTATCCAATGTGCCATGTGTCATTGAGCGAAATAAAGGGTTCAGTTCGATATTCCAACAATCTGAAGAAGGCCGGAGCGTACAACGGCCGAAACGTTGTAATAAATATGGCGACAAAGATGAGGACAACAGTTCGAATAATGTAAATAGTGTTTTCTGTTAAGTTTTGCATATCTCTCTGCGTAGTAGTAGTCGTAGTACAGTTCTCTGTGTCCTGAATAGCAAGCGGTTTTGCTAGGCATAGATCCACAGGTTCGCTAGTTGTTATCTATTTACACTTGTCTATCTAATTTGCATACGACCTGTCGGAGCAGAATAAGTAAAGAATGGATAGGTTTGTTAGTTTGTTTGTTTGTTTGTTTGTTTGTTTAAAACTTAACGACCCATAGATCAGCAAGAGATCATTTAAGGTCAAACAGTTGTTTTTTGGTGTTTTTTTCTTTTTTTTTTTAATAAGGTTGAAATGCTTTCAAAAAGACTTTCCCTTTCCTTTCCTTTCCTTCTTTTTCGATGTTGTCTTGCTTTTTTTAAAAATTCACTGTTTTCAGATGTGCGTTTTTCTTTGAAAATTTCTCACCTGGCAAGTGTCAAAGTTCCCCCTTTCATCATCAGACACCAAATTGGAATTATATTTTATTATATAGTCCAAATTTCCTAAGAAAGGTCAAGATCAAATTGGGGTTTGATTTTTCGAAAAGTTCTTTCATGTTATTCACGTTGTAAAATAATTTTCGTATATGTGCCATGTCACTGCAATCAAGCAGGAAGTGCTTCACAGTATAAGCCTCCTGGCATGCTATACATTCAGGAGGATCTTCGTCTTTTAGGAGGAAGGAGTGAGTTATGTGCGTGTGTCCTATGCGAATACGGGATAAAACCACTTCTTCTTTGCGTGATTTTCTGTGTTCAGTTAGTTGTTTCGTTAGAGAGGGTTTGATTTTAAATAATTTTTTGTTTTGACAGTTGTTCCAAGCGTCTTGCCATTTCTTCAAAATAAAGTCATTTATTAGGGGTTTATAGTCAGTGTATGTAACCTTTATGTTACTTGTGTTAAGTTTCAGAGAGTTTTTTGCAGCCACATCAGCTTTTTCATTTCCATGAAAACCAGAGTGGCTGGGAATCCAACAGAAAATTTATTTTGTGATATCGCATGTATTCTATGTATGAGTTTGATGCGCAAAGGATTGTTTAATTTTGGGTTTTTTAATGATTCGAGTACTGATAATGAGTCTGCAAAAATAATGAATTTATCTAAAACAGTCATGGGCAACGTTTTCCGACCAGTGGGCCGCATTAGATATGGCTCGTTGTGATCGGGGTGAAATCCTAAAAGCTTTCATGGTTTTATCGTTGAAAGAGTTTTAGTTGTTTTCACTACTGAATAACATACACGGGGAAAATTTAATTTTTTTGTCTTTGTCGAAATTTTGATGTCTTCGTATAATATTATCATTGATTACAATGTAACACAGGTCACGGCGTGTTATCTATTTCTAATTTATTTATTTGAAAAAAAAAAGAATAAACATTTTATTACTTGTTCTGAGAAAAAAAAAGATTATGATAGTTTCCGCTTTCTAAAGCAAAAGATGTATGCATCTATGATCTTCTTTAATAATAATAATAATAATAAAAATTGCCAATGGTTTAAAATGAAGAAAAAGTTATCTTCAATGAAAGGTTAAAAAAATTCAAGAAGCATTGTTATCATTGTTGTGTCAGGTTTTGTATGAAAGAGTGTGTGAGCAAACAAGTGAGAACGAAAGAAAACAGACAAAATTTTAATAAACGTTATTTCCCTGATGAAATAACGGGTGGCATTCAGAAAGCCAAACGTGCCGTCTGCGACACGCGGGCCGTCTGCTGCAAGGGGGTAGTCTGCGGCACGCTGACCGTCTGCGACACATGTGTCGTCTGCAGCATGTTGGCTTGTCTGCGGCATGTGGGCCGCAGTTTTCTGGTTTAGAATATAATTTATTTGAATGAAAAAAATAAAAATGGTATGTATCCATGGAGCTAATTATTTAATGTTTCTCAGTATTCATTTTTTTAGGGGGGGGGGTAAAAATAATTTTAAATGAAAGGAGAATGACGATGATGATTCCAAAGAATTTTTTAGAAATAAATGAATTATAATTTGAATTAAATTTTAGAATTTGTATCAAATCAAATTCACATTTCTAAATGATCATTTTCTGAAAATTGAATTCCTTTTCCAGTAAGTTACCTGCAAATAAAAACGACAGAGTCGGAATATTATTTTAAATGTAATAACATGGAGGAAGGCACAGTCTTAACAGATAATTACGCTTTGCGTTATTGTATTCTGAGTTGACCATATTTCTACGCTGAGGAATCTTACCATATCTCTCTTAACTGAAAGATTGATATTTTAACTGTTATCACGGTCACAATATTTCGGTTGCTGTTTTCTCTGGGTTCCTTTAAATATCTGTCGATCCGGTAACCGTCAAGCAATTTCGAATAGGACCCTTTATTCATTCACCTGCAGTAGATTATGCTCATACAGCTACCCATGCGTAGAGATATCGCGTTTCGGTTAATTTACTCTTTTATCACTACTTAGTTATTGCCTTTCTTGTTTCCAAAGTGCCTATGTATATTTGCACTGTCCGGTCCAGAAATTGAACTCACAATTACTATTCTTCAAGAAAAACTTCAATTTAATCTTCTAGGTCGTTTGTCCTAGGGACTTTTGCTGGATCTTATATTTTCTACAATGGCTACATTATTTTTAAGAAAATGTTTAATTGCAAATGATAAATTTTGACTGTAAAAGAATTGAATTTTCGACGACAGAATATAATATTACTAGCAGCATGGCCCGGCGTTGCCCGTGCTTGATTCAAAAATCGTACGACTCCTACAGCAATCGCTATCACTTGACTTAAAATATTTTTGCCCTTCCTTGCCTTTTAAAGGAGTGCCCTTTTGCCGTGCTGATGTTGCTACAAGCCTTATTTCTTGCCTATCTCACACCTGCGAATTTTTCTAAGCTCTATACTAAAACATTAAATCTGTTACGAAAAAAGAACTAAACAAAATGAACACAAAACGATCAGCTTTAAAAAAGGATTCGTGACTGGAAAAGCCGAATGAAAAAGAATGTTAACAACAAATACTTTTTCACGCCCAATCCAGTTCTGCGGAATCAGAATCAACGTTGAGTTTAAGCAAGTGAATGAGCCAATTGGAGTAAAGTGCCATGCAGATTTAAATTTTTCCTACTTGTTAAGAATACAGCTATCGATTTTTTTTGGCATGCTAGCATGCTAGTTAACATTCGTGTCAGTCAGCTGTTGGCTCTCACGCTTGCCAATAGAATCTTCCTGCAGATTCGTAGCATCCAGCTATTGGTTCTCACTCTGGCCAGTAGAAAATGGTAGCAAACTACATGAAAACTGCCGTAGAAGCATGAAAAAAATCGATTATTTCCACTATCGATGGGAGTTGCGAAATGCAAAGTCGGTCTTGGCCTTCCGGCTAACTTGGAGCATGTGCATGTAAATTTTGGTACAAATCCGTCGAAAATTGCGGCCGTGCATTCGTTACACACACACACACACACACACACACACACATCCTGACTTTTATAGATAGAGATGCAAAATCAATGATTCTTTTTCTTTTGCTTACCATTTATTAATTAATTTTATGCTATTTTTGCAATTACAAACGAAATAAAAACTTCAAAGAAGTTATCTAAACTATGGAAAACTATTTCTGATCATTTCTACAGTCTGTAATGATTTTAATACCGAATTAGATGAAAAAAAGAAATGCATAGATTATTTTAGGCAGACATATTTTGATGTGAAATAATATCTGGTCAACAATCTCAAATTTGAACAAAACGCGTCATGTTTTTTTTTGTTTGTTTTGTTTTTTTTAATATTATAAATCAACTAACTTTGATGGCGTATCATGAAGCTTATATCTCCGTTTCTCCTCACAGATTATAGACCTAACAGTTTCTTCGGCACAAGAGCTGTTCCAAGCAGCGTTGGCTATCTGCACAGCCCCAATGATTTCAGGTATTCCCAAAACTATCGTGTGAGACAGAAGGACTCTTGTAAGTAGTCTCAATTGCGCCAAATAAGTTGAGCTGCTGCCTGGAATATTTGTTCTGCCAGGTCTTGGTACCTCTGCATTTCCACCTGCTCCGCTATTACGATGATCTTATTTACAGGTATCGCAACGTCTATCAGGATCCGTTCATTGCTGCTCTTGTTCATAAATGTCATATCGGGTCAATTGCTCTCCAAGCGCTTCTCAATGAAGATGGTACAATTGCAGATGAGCTTCACTTGCTCAATCTAGGTTACTGGCGATTATTATTATTATTATTTTTATTTTCTATGATTTCTGGCGTTTACACATTTCTTTACGGGTCCCGCCCAGGGACCTAAGGTTAGAAATGGCAGCATGACACTTTCCACTGACAAGAAAAAAAAAATTACATAGATAAAGCCCTTCGTAAGGTGTGGGCTGTACTTGTCAGAACAATTTTTTGTATCTCCTTGAGGCATGGACTTCCAGGAATCCCTTCAATTAGTCTACTGCAATCTTTTCCAACCAGTCCTAGGGCTCCAACTACAACAGGGATTGTTGATGTTCCCATATGCCACATTTTCAAGATTTCTATTTCAAGGCACTTGTATTTTGACAGCTTTTTGAATATCTTTAAAGATACATTGCAGTCAGCAGGGACTGCCATATCAATAAGGAGGCACCGTTTTTGTTTATGGTCTTTAATAACAATATCTGGCCGGTTGGCCTTGATTGTTCTGTCAGTGTGTATTGTGTAGTCCCATAGAATTGTAACAGGTCCTATCTCCGTAACCGGGTCTGGGTGGTGTTCATACCAGTTTCTTTCAGTTTCCTTCCCGTAGAAGTTGCAGATTTTCCAGTGCAGATATTGGCCCACTCTGTCATGCCGGGTTTTATATTCAGTGGGTGCCAATATCGTGCAACCTGATGCAAGATGATCAATCGTTTCTGGATATTTATCACAGAATCTGCATTTTGGGCTGACACAATATTTTAGTATATGGGCTTGATAATTCTTAGTTAGAAAGCATTGGTCCTGCGCAGTAAGGATAAAATCTTCAGTTTATTAGTATTATTATTATTATTATTATTATTATTATTATTATTATTATTATTAGTGGTGGTGGTGGTGTTATTTTTGTTGCTTTTGTGGTTGTTGTTATTTTTTGGAAAAACCTTCTCGATAGTCAGCTATTTCTCATTACTATTCCCGGTCATGAAGAGAGAT
Organism: Acanthosepion pharaonis; assembly: GCA_903632075.3. Lineage (NCBI taxonomy): Eukaryota > Metazoa > Mollusca > Cephalopoda > Sepiida > Sepiidae > Acanthosepion > Acanthosepion pharaonis. The sequence continues at coordinate 246,089 of CAHIKZ030000351.1, forward strand.
GGATAAATGCATAGGTCGTTAGGAGACATAACCAACCGGTTATCAGTATACAAATAACAAGTAAATCCCTACTACTAAATCAATTGTAGGCAGATTACATGTCTGTTGTTAATTATTATTATTATTACCTTTGATTTCTTTTATATACACATTTCCTTCCAGGTCCCAACCAGAGACCTAAGGTTAGAAATGGGTTTATGACAAATCCACTGAAAAAAATATACAATCACACGCATTTTACATAGATACAGCTCTTGGTAATTTGAGAGGTGTACTTGTGAGTATAATTCTTTGTATTTCTTTAAGGCATGGGCTACCAGGAATTTCTTTAATGAGTATCGGTACCTTTTCCAATCAATCCGAGGGCTCCAATTGTAATTATTGAGGTTACCATTTGTCACAAGCTTTTGAGATTTTCGCTTCAAGATGCTTGTATTTTCACAGTTTTTTGAAGATCTACAAAGATGCATTACAATCTGCAGATTGACATGTCAATAAGAAAGCATATTCTGTTTCTGTGGTCTTTGACTACGATGTCTGGTCGAGTAGCTTTGATTGTTTTGTCTGTGTGTATTGTAAAGTCCCATAAAATTGTTACACGTCCTGTTTTTATAACCGGGTATGGGTGATGTTCATACCAATTTTGTGCAGTTCTTTCCCGTAAAAGTTGCAGATTTTCCAGTGCACATATTGCCCACCTCCATCATGCCGAGTTTTAAATTCAGTAGGCGCTAACACTGTGCACCTTAATACAAGATGATCAATTGTTTCTGGATATTTTACAAAGAATCTGCATTTCAGGGCAACATTATTTTTCAGTGTATGTGTTTTTAATCATTTCTAGTTAGCAATCATTGATCCTGTGCAGTTTCAGCTTTTAGCTCTGCACTATGTAAGTATTGTTGGGTACGGGGTTTGTCTACATCCTCTTGTTTTGGTACGGGTAGAATATTGACCATTAAGAGGCTTATCTTGCTAACGTTTCTGCATTTGGTCCATTGCACTTGCTTCTGCTTTCTTTTTTAGGTTCTTTGCTACTGCAATAGGTGCATTATGGTTTATTTGCACTTCTTCGCCTACTTGAAATTCCCTTTTGAATTTGTTGGCTTCCTTTATTACTGAATAAAGTTTCTTATTTCTTTCATGTTCTTTGACAAAGATCATCATCAAGTCTTCTGTAGTTTCTATATATCTTTGAAGACCGATTTTTGTTGCTTTGCTAGCCAGTTATTATTGAAATAATCCTCTGCCTCATTCGGATCTATGTACATACAGCCGATCAACATTAGGCCTATGATGCGGTGGCTAGTAAATATTTTTTTCATTTTGACACCCATTCGCTTAATGTCAGCTATGGTCTCATTAAGGATGTTAAAACTATATCTCATTAAGGATGTTGAAACTGCATTGCATTACAGGGACAGTCAAAGTATTATTATTATTAGTAGTAGTAGTAGTAGTGAGAGAGCAGTACGCCAAATAGGATGAGGCTGGGGTACAAATATGCAAAGCCTAATCTGCCCATAATGATACCCAGGCTGATAAGAATATACAGGGCACATGCATCACAGCCAAATATACGCTAGATAGTGACAGGATTTGATAAAAGCAGTTCATGACCTTGTAGGTTGGGCCCAGTTAGAAGTACTTGGGAGTTGAGTAATCCAGTCTGCACAGATGGTCTCCGATTGAGTGTGTTCCCTGTTATCTAGTTGTGAATCCTAATTTATATTTACCTGACCTCCCCATTAAGGCAGGGTGGAACACAAGGTTGATTTTTCTTACCTCGGGAGCGCAATGGAAAACGACAAAAATTGCCAATTCCCTGCAACCACTATCGAGCTTGCATCGATATTAACCCGACCTCCATCTATCTTAATGCAACGAGGAAGGTGCTGCAGAAGAGCTGGAATCCCTGAAAAGATATGTCTTCACCAATCTAAAATCAGTAGAACAGAACTTCTGGCTAAGAGTACCGGGAAATTTATGATCCCTCATTCACGTTGGCTGTCTTATTATTCACACTTATAAAAAAGGTTACTTTCCCACCGCATTATTGTAGCTTCCGTGGGGCTTTTCGATAAATATTTTCATGGTAATTGTTCTGATGAGCATTTTTCTTTTCCGCCTAGCCTTTATGAATTTAATACTAGATTGGTGACAAGGATTAAATGGCGAGATGTAACCATAAGTTCTAAGCTAACAATTTTTTTATCTCGTTCTTCTCGCTTGTGGAACTCTCTTCCGATTACTTGGTTTCCCTTTAAACCAAGGGTCGGCAACCTACGGCTCGCGGGCCGGATCCGGCCCACGAAGGCATTTTGACCGGCCCGCGAGCCTGATTACCAATGACTCTATTTTTAACATGAGAGACGACCTTCAAACGAAATTTGTTAGATGTCATTTTCCATCTCAGTGCACTAAAAATATTAGACTATCTGCCAGTTATCTTTCATGAGACTTATTTTACCAAGTTGCGTTGCCTACGTTTAATGTCAAATAATGGATACATATTTGTTATGACCCTTGGCTACATTAAAAGATAACAGAAGCGAAAGGAACGATAAAGTGAAAGAGGCCAGGGAGGGACTAACATGCAAGGTAGCAGAAATCTAAAGACAGTTAAACATACGCGCATTATACATACATGCCTCATGAATGTGTGGATGATGCCGCATGTGTACGTACATAAGTGTTTGCAACTATTTGTACTCGTATGTATGGGTATATGTGGTTCGTTTTTTTTTGATGTGTGTGTGTGTGTGTGTGTGTGGTTCGTTTGTGGAACAATTTTCAATAACAGTTTCAAACCTACACGTCATAATTTCATCCATTTCACTTCGGTTGATTTTTTTTTTTTTCACTTTGAAGTATTTTGACGTTCCTTGAGGAAAAGTAATTTTGTTAGGTGTTTTTTAATTTTAGATTTTCTTTTGTTTTTTCTGATTTCTCAATGTTTATTTTCATTATGGTTTTAAATATTTAGCTTGACAGGGGTCTGCATATGTAATTTTCTTTCATTTTTCATTAATGGCCTTCGTCCGGCCCGCGACCCGTCATTATAACACGATCCGGCCCGCGGGGTCGAATGAGTTGCCGACCCCTGCTTTAAACTGATCTACAAATATTTAAATGCCTTTGTTATCTTTTGTCATCTTAATTCCACTTCTTTTATTATTCTCTCTCATTAATAATATATTTTTTATCATATTCTCTCACACTCAGTAACCCCTACCTCTTAGTGGCTTTAATGCCTTTCTTAGAGTGAAATCATTAAGGACTGTTGTGACCAAAACGGAGGTTGGAAATGAAATGGTAATCTTTCTAACATCAACAAAATACAATACTCGCCAGCGGCGTGAAGTAGGTAAACCACTGCTAGTGGTAGACTACATAGACAGAATATTACACCAAATTACAATAGTGTCCAACGTATTTATGAGGATTGGGACATACCCATTAATGTTCATAGGTACGGTATATAGCAAGAACAAAACAAAAAAAATACAAGCCTCTTGAGAACCCAACCGTTCTCACAAGCTACACTACTCCCGCTCATGAACAGAAAGACCCAGTGTTTCAGCTCATACGGGATATCTGTGATGCTAAACGGAATATATACGGTAGATCAACATAAATCATTAATTACATGTTAATACCTCTAAAAAATTAATATCAGAAGTCAAGAAATCCATATACGATGTGCTGTCATTATTATATAATTAATATATAATATATATGAGAGAAATTAAATTAAAGATAGCTGTTAACAATAGAATGTAAAGATTAGTGTTTTCTTCTTCTTCTTCTTCTTCTTCTTCTTCTTCTACTCCTTCTTATAAGAGGAGGAAGACAGGATTGTGACGGAAAAGTTTGTGGGTATTTTGATCGATAAGAGTAATAATTGTTGTACACTTGGTGATACTAACATCATTTTTTCTAGTCTACCGTTAATAACTATCGTTTTTAGAATTTTTATTTTCTAGTTAAACATTTTTTTTTGTTGTTGTTGACATTTTGTGTGTTTTCACATTTCCCCATCTATAGCAGTGGCAATAATAATAATAATAATAATAATAATACACTTATAAAACTTTGGCGTTCTTAAGGCCTTTTGTTAACTTCCACTAACCATTTTGCCTCCTTTCATTCAGGCGTTTATTTATTTCCCTTTTACTGTGAATGACGACTTGAAAAGAAATCATGAGTAATTGTTTGTTGTCTTGCATTTGCCGACCTTATATTTTATTTGTTAACATTTGCCGACCTTATATTTTTTTTTTATATTTCTTTTGTATTGGTCGCCATTAAATAAAAAAAGAAGTAATCGCGTTGTTTTCTTTTTTCTCCTTTCACGATTTTTATCTTTCCTCTTCTACGTATACCACTTTGATGCTTAATTATTTTGTTCTTTCTTATTTTCTAATCTATTTTGCTCTCCTTTAAATCTGTTTATGTGTGTGTTTTGTTGTTTTTAATCCTGTTTCCAATAATTATTCTCTGGATTTTACTCCATTAGTGAATAAACTCTTTTCTCAGCTTCTTTCCTTTTCATATATCTTTCTTCTTTTAAATCATAACTCATATTTATCTCATTATATCGTTATATTCTTTTTCCCGGATTTTATTCCTTTCTGTTTTGGTTTTCATTTTTATTATTCATTTATTTTGTTAAATTCTTTTCATTGTTTTTTTTTCATAACCGTTTTTTTTTCATAACCGTTTTTTTTTTTCATAACCGTTTTTTTTTCATAACGGTTTTTTTTTCATAGTCATTTTTTTCATAGTCGTTTTTTTCATAGCCATTTTTTTCATAGAGATTTTTTTATAAACGTTTATTCATAGCCATTTTTGATTTTCCTTTTTCATAGACTTTTTCTTTTCAATATCATTTTTTCATAGATTTATTTGTCATTTTTTTCAGAGCTATAATTTTATAACCGGTTTTTTTTTTATAATCACTTTATTTCATAATCATTTTTGTCAGAACGTTTTTTCTTGGAATAATAATTTATCAGTGTCCTTGTTTTAGTTCATATTTTAAACACTTTCTTCTTTTTTAACACTGTTTATGCAACCAATGTGCTTTCTTTTCTTTTTTAGTCACTCTTCTTTTTCATTTATTTGTTCTTTTTTTTTTCTTTTCTTTTTTCTACGCCATTTCAGATTTTTTCTTTTCTTTCTTCTCCCGCTTGTTTCTTTTCATTTTTCATTTCCGGTCATCCACATTTTCTTTTTCGTTATCATTGTTTCATTTCTTTCTTTTTTTTTTTTTCGTTGTCATTGTTTCCTTTCTTTTTTATCAGATTTCTTAAATCGCTTTGTTCTTTTTTTTTCTCTCTCTCTCGGTCCTTCTACGTTTCTTTTATTTTTCTCCACAATTTTAATTTCCTGTTTTTTCGAATAACATTCTTTCGTTTTTTTTCTTTTTGTTTTCTTTTGTTTTTCTGCTTTCTCTTTCTTTATTTCTTTCTTTCTTTCTTTCTTTCTTTCTTTCTTTATTTATTTATTTATTTATTTATTTATTTATTTCGTCCACGCTTTATTTCTTCTTTCAATTTTTTTTTTTTTTTTGTTTTCTTTCTCATGATTCTTTTTATTTTATTTTATCTGAATCACACGTTCCAGTCTTATTATCTTTTTTTCGTATGATTTGCCTCATTCCATTCTTTCTTTCTTTCTTTCTTTGTCTCATCTCTCCTCTGTTTCTACTACATTATCTTTATTTTCTTTTCTTTCTTTTTTTTTCTTTCTTTCTTTCTTTCTTTCTTTCTTTCTTTCTCGTGTATGATTTTAATTTCTTTTTTTTTTTTAATTCTATCGCCGTTGTCTTTCTTTTCTTTTCGTTTTCTTTTGTTTTCTTTCTCTTTCTTTCTTTATTTTTTCCTCCACGCTTTATCTCTTCACTTTCTTTTCTTTCTTTTGTTTTCTTTCTCAGGATTCTTTTTATTTTCTTTTATCTGAATCACACGTTCCAGTCTTATCTTTCTTGTTCCTTATGATTTGACTCATTCAATTCTTTCTTTCTTTCTTTCTTTCTTTCTTTCTTTCTTTCTTTCTTTCTCGTGCATGACTTTTTAATTTCTTTTTATTTTCATCACCATATTATATTTGATTTATTGTTTTTTCCGTTTATATTCTCTCTTAAGCCTTCATTTTTTTGTGCTTTTCATCGAATCCACTACCATATAAATACGCTGATAACCACTGTTCCACAGCGAGTGCTATTCAGGTATGTTTCCACTTTATACGTGTGTATTACATTAGGATATTATCACGTCTTACATGAATATATCAAAATATTTTCTATAGAAAATACTACATGCATATTGGTCTTTTTATCTCAAGGAAAACTCTACTCCCCGCCTCACTCACTCACTCCCTCACTCACTCACTCACTCACTCACTCAGTGGCTCTATCTACCTATATTGAAAGTGGAATAAATAGTTGACATGCGAAACCAGTACATGTATGCAAATAATGTGACTATATGTTTCGATTTGTATTTTTACTGTTTTGAACTTTTCTTTTTTTTACATATCTCATATATTTTTTACATATTTTATCTAATTTTAAATACCTTATATATTTTTCTATGTTCGTTGATATGTATACAAAAATTGTGACTATATATGCTTTGATTTGTATTTTAATTGTTTCGAACTTTCTTTTCTTCTTTTTTTAAGCCCGAAGCAAGGTGATAATGTTACTAAGACGCAAGGGGGCCACTGAGAGTGAAAGAGTATAAGGAGACTTTAAGAGAAGGAAAAGGGAACAGAATTAGTATTCAGTTTCCTGTTCATTCTCTGAAAGCCTTTATATACTTTATCAGGAACTCAAGAGGAAATAAAAGATAAATCTCTACTCCTGTTTAAAAAACGGGGAAGGAATGCGAACAAAGGAAATATATTTTGCACATGAACCGCATATTATTTCAGTAATAAAAATGTCAGATTAAAATTAAATCCATTAATACATTAGAAAATTACTCTGTTTGCCTTTCAGATACAAAACAGGGCAGATATGGACCGTCTGAGGCAAACAGAGCTTCGCTTCAGTCGACGGTCTTCGTAGCCGAGCGGTAAAGTACGTCGAATCAAACGGTAGTTTCGCTTACAGAGACCGACACAGGATACATCCCTCTCGGAGAAGACATTTTCTTTACGAGTATTTCTCGAATGTGCAGGCCAATAGACCTAAGAATAAATCTGGAGAAAAGTGTAAAACAGTTTTCTCACATTAAGTCCTAAAGGAGGAAACGCGTCACAAGAAAACCTTTTCCATATTTATTTTTATATATATGTGTGTGTGTATATATATGTATATATATATATATATATATATATATATATATATATATATATATATATATATATATACATGTGTGTGTGTGTGTATGTGGCCTGACGATTTCATCTAGCATGAAACAGACTGTCGTGTTGACTTCTATGTTCACTTTTTTATATTTACACACGCTCTATCTCTGTTATTGAGCACTTTATCCCATAAATATAGCACATCTTAAGACTATATTTCTTCATATATATATATATATATATATATATATATATATATATAGAGGATAAAATCCAAGAGGATAAAATCCAGTAGAGCTGTATGTACTAGACAGTGCATAAAAAGCTGAAACACTAATATCTCACAGTAAACATAAAATATTAGCGTTTATAATATATATATATATATATATATATATATATATATATGAGGAAATATATATAATAAACCAGAACGCGTATGTGTAGCCATATCAACGTCCCCATCACTTTTTCCGTTGATGACCTAAAGAATGAAACGGGTCAAACAAAATATGTTTTACCGTTAGTCATTGATTTTTTTATATATATATATATATATATATATATATATATATATATATATATATATATATATAAATACAAACACTCAATTGTTTTTTTTTTTTTCTTTGGGCTACAAACTACCGAACTGGATGATTTTTTTTCGGCCTAATCCGATGTTTTAGTCTTTTTTGCTCATTTTTCCCCAGACACCTATTTGTTTTAAGATATTTTTATTTGTAAATCGTGTTACCTTTTTTTTCATCAAGCAAATATATTTTATTAATATATATATATATATATATATATATATATATATATATATATATATATATATATATATATATATGTATGGTAAATTTTTTTGTATATTTTTATTTAGTTGACCCTTAGGAGCACCTATAATATTTCTGTGAAAAAAATAAATAAATTTCCTGTTGCTTTTTATATATATATATATATATATATATATAATGTGTGTATAAATATAAATAATAGATTTGATAAAAAATTACAGTAATATATATGCTTTGATTTGTTTTTGTTTATTTCCTTCTCTCTCTCTCTTCAACTTTTTCTTTCCCTTTTTTCTTTTCCCCTATTTCATATGCTTCCACCACCTTTCCGTCTCCCTTCGTCTCCTGTTCCGACGCCATCGTCATAAGAGAAAAAAGTAATCTAATAACACTAACTACGACCCTACCCATTTCCTACTACCATGATCATCATCACCCCTTTCTCTCCCCACTCCCCATTTTCCGCCTCCCCTCCGCTACCTCTCATTCGATTATCGTTCTCGCCAGGGTCAGGCACCGACGATCAACACGATAGGGCATTAATTTTCTGAATGTATTCACTCTTTCACGCTATGTCTATTGACATTAAAAGCGTGTCAAGAGACACTATTCAGCCTGACCAAATGTTTCAACAGTCCGTACCAGAGCGAACAAATTCTTTTGTAGGCAAACAAAAGACGCAAAGAATGGATGCCCAGCCTATTGGGCTCGACGTTTTATTCAGAACTGACGTCTGATGTGTTATACAGGCCGCTTTTAGCTTTTTCCTACCCGCCAGCTGAAAAGCATGTATGGCCTGTTTGACTCGTGTTTCTCACTCATTTTAACGGCCCTTATAGCTCCCGTCAGCACGGCCGACTTCGGCACACCTGCTGAGTTGTTAAATCGTAGCGCCAGTACTTACTGTCTGTGGTGGCGAATAGGTTTGTCTCGGATCATTTCTCTCATTTGCTTAGTCTTGGTCAAAGCCACCACTTGTTTTGTTTACTGTTAGTTCACACAATAAATGGCCCAAGGGCCTATCAAAGTAGAGGGTTACTGTGCGAGATTGTTTTAAAGGAGTGGGGAAGGATGAAGCAAGTAATGCATATTTTGAGGACGTGTAGCATAGATATCAGTTGATCCAGGGCGTTAAATGATTAAGAGTGTAGTTGTCAGGGAAACACTGTCTCATGACTTTGTTCTACAAAGTAACAATTCTGGAGAAGAAGCTGTTTGAGTGGAACGTACTTTGTCAAAGAAGCTCGAAGGGAATGTGGATGTTTTGCCATCGTGAACACGGGAAGATGGGTCCCAGCTGTGAAGGTTCGAGCTGGTGGCACTAAGGAATGTAACTCGTCCGAACATCTGCAATAGTAACAGCGATATAGTAGTGAAAGTTTGGCGGCGCTTTGTCTGTGGGATAAAGCCTGCAGGGGGAAGAATAATTCATCACCGACAAGGCCGCGTAGATTCTCTGTCGGAAATTATTTTTTTTTGTTTTCAGTCAAGAAATATATATATATATATTTTTTTTTAGTATGTAATGATAATTCACCCAATACAAAACATGAGGGCCACTCAAGGTAGATGGTTACTGAGGAAGATTCTAAGGGTGGAGGAGGAAGAAAATAAAGTATTATCAGGAAGCGTAGGATATATATATCGGTTAACACTGAACTTAGAAACACCAAGATTGTAGTTGTCAAGGAAGCATTACCTCGGGAGTTTGTTCCATGAAGTAACAGTTCTGGGGAAGAAGCTGTCTGAGTGGAACTTGCTCTTCGCAAGAAGGCAATGGGGATGGTTACCCCCATCAACGCGGCATGATGGGTTTCCCTAATGTGAATGTCTGAGTTGGTGGTATTATGTTACTCGTCCGAATATCTGCAATAGTAACAGCGATAAAGTAGTGAAAGTCTGGAGACGCTTCATCTGTGAGATAAAGGCTGCAATGTGAAGAATCGTTCAACACCCATAAGGCCGCGTAAGCGCTTTTTCACTCTGCCGAAGCCGTAGGGTGAAGATTGGATAGCTCCAAAACAGACCGTTCTTGGTCGGATCTGACTTTTATATAGACAGAGCATGGCAACAGAATATTCAAATATTTTTTGAGTGATACAACGAACTGGCCAGCAACATTTTGGGATGGCCCGTATATACGCGTTCTATTCGAGGTCGGAGGTGGGCTTTAGGCCCAGTAGGCGTTTAGAGTCAATGAGTCTCTTTGTCATTGATTTGAACGTGACAATTCTTTATTCTGGAAGAGACTTTGAATTTCCCATTGGTATTTAAAGCCATATTGACATTGTGTAAAAGGGTTCTTTTGATTTATTCATATTAATCCAGCTTAAAACATTTTGTACATTGAAAGTGGGTCGACTTGTAACAACTTTCCTCACCGATTACACCAACTTATTTCTGTAAAAAAAAAGAGAGAGATAATAGCAATAGTGTAGAAACATAATAAGCCTAAGTAAAAAAAATACATATCGTGGATTAGTATGTTCTAACCTTACTTATTTGTACTTCTAGTTCACTGAATACAATGCCGATGGGGTACTCAAGGTAGAGGGTTACTCAGTATGATTTTAAGGGATTGGGAGATAAGAGAATTAGGAGGGCGAGTAGGATAGATATCGATTAAACCTGGACTTAAATCAAGATTATAGTTAACAAAGAAGCATTCTCTCAGGAGTTTGTCCTCCAAAATACCAGATCAGAAAGAAGCTGTCTGAGTGGAACTTTATATGAAGGGTTTACAAAAGTAATGGGAATTGTTTGCCATTATGAACAAAGCATGATGGGTCACAGCTGTGAAGGTGGTGGCACGAACGAATGTAACTCGTCCGAATATCTGCCATAGTAACAGCGATATAGCAGTGAAAGGCTGTCTACATTTCGTCTATGGGGTAAAGGCTGCACGGTGGGGAATAATTAATCACACACAAGGCCGCGCAATGTCTTTGAACTCTGTCCGACCTGGGTACTGAGGATTGCACAGCACCAAACCAGATATGTTAGCAATGTTCCATTTTTTACGAATAACCGGTTACATAATCCTATTTTTTTCTCTATTTTTGATGCTGCTGTTTTAAGGCTGACACTCGCACTTGATAATCCTTTTTTTTGCTCTTCTCATATTCTCACCATATAACAAGAGGTACATGATGTAGGTACTAGGAGTATTTTTGTCAGGCACAATAAGAAATTTATAAAAATATTAAGCCGAAAATTTGAGTTATCTGCTTAAATACCCACGTTGAATCTTGCTCTCATATAGATACCATGTATGTTGTTCAACTCGTTTCTTAATCTTCATGTGTCGTTCCCCTGACTTAAGTGCTCATGGCCCTCCACAACTTCCTATCCCTTGTAACTCTTAATAAATTTTGTTTTTCTGTTATTTATTCTAAGCCCTGTTCCGCCATCTACTTACTCAAGCCCACTAAGTATATCATGCCTAGCTTTCCTCTGTCTCACTTAGCTTCTATCTGTCCCGGGAGTATTGGATTTTCCTAGCCCTCTTTCTTCATTATGTGCCAAAAATCCTGAAGTGTCTCTTCCTGATGTTAAGAATAAGTTTCTTTTTTCTTTCCATTTTCTCTAAAACGTCATCGTTGCTCACATATTTGATTCATGTTATCCTCAGCATCCTTCTGTAGAACCACATTTCTTGTTGCTTCTAGTCTTCTCTTCATTTTTGAGATGATTGTCCAGCCCTCTCTGACATACAGGTGGACAGATATCACGTAACAGTTTTGTACTCTTTTTCTTGTTTCTAGCGAAGTGTTTCTATTTCTTAATACCCTGCTTAGCTTTTGGAAGGCATCTTTGGCTCTCCCAATGCGTCTCCGGATCTCATTGTCACACTTTCTGTCATGTGTTTAAACACTTCCCAGATATTCACATTTCCGCACTTGTTTAATTTTGGTATCTCTGATTTGAAATTCGCACTTTGGACTGTCCCTTTTGCTAACAAATATGCATTCTGTCTTTCGCAGTTGATGTTTAGTCCTTTCTTCTATCTTTCCTTCACTACCTTCTATAGGAGATTTTTGTAGTATTCTTTCTGTGTTTGCTGTTAACACTGTGCCATTTTTATATCACATCTTGTTAAAATTGTGGCACCACTAATTAATACTGATAGGTGTTCTTGTTCATCACTATATAGGTTGAATAAGTCCAGTGAAAAGACCCATCCTTGTACGCATCTTTCTCATTTTGAATATCTGCTGAACTCATTTTCTATCCATATGCAGACGATTTGCTGCCCGTAAAGGTTCTTGATTATTCGAATAACCTTCTCAAATATGTCAAGGTTACTGAGCAGTTCTTATAGTTTTATATGGCATATCATTTATCAAATGGCTCTACGCAGTCTGTAAAACACAGGTATTCTATCAAATGAAGTCGTTTGGGAATGTTTCAAATATCGTGTCGTTTTTTTTTTCAGATCAATGATTAAAAATAGCTTACGCCTGAAAGCAAAGAATCCTTCATCCCATATTGTAGAAGAAGCCCAACAACAAAGAACTTTACCAAATAACAACCCCCCCCCAAAAAAAAAAACAAAAACATTTGAAGGCTGCCAACAGCATCAACAACTAAAATGGATAACATTTGAACTCCGGCGTAAAAAATAGTGATGGCCCATGCCATGAATCATCATAAAACTTCAGAATGTGGAATTATTAATATCTAAAGACTTGAATCATCTCGGCTCAGGGATCGCTAACTGATACGTCAACGAATGTTGAATTATTCTTGTATGCAAATTGTACTTACAGTATTGTTATTACCATTCAAACTATTAAACACTACTTATTAATTTTGTCATGTAGGTTTATATATATATATATATATATATATATATATATATATATACCTTATTTTCTGTTTAGAATTTGGTTTCCGGTGTTTACTCATTATTTTCACTCCCTGTAGCTCCTTGCGTCTTCATGAAAATATCGCCTTACTTGGGGTGAATTAATTAAACACACACACACACACACACACACACACACACACACACACATATGTATGTGTATGTGTATATATATATATATATATATATATATATATATATAGTAAGGTAATGAAGGGTTTGGTAATCCGTGTGGATAATTCCAAAGAGGGTGTAATTCAGACAGCTCAGTGTAACACCAGAGCAAATATTATAAAAAAATCTCTAGTGATGTGACCTGATGAACCAGGAAAAATATATTTTCTGGGGAAATAAATTATAGTCATGGAACCTTAAGTTTGTCTCTTTCTTAATTATTTAATTACTACATATATATATATATATATATTGTTCGGTCCACTCGTCAGGAGATTTCAGAAATTTACCGCCGATCTTCTTATTTTCGTTATTTCTTTATTAAATTAAAATATAATTTCTGTTCTATTTATTGGTGTTAAGTTGATTGTTTTTCTTTTGTGTGAGTCAGTGTGTGTGTACGTGTGTGTGTTCACGCGTATGTGAGTATGTGTATGTGTGTGCGCGTTTGTATATGTTTATGTGTAGAATGTCATAACAGATAGATAGATAGATAGATAGATATTATGAGATACCGTATAGTCTCTAACAAGATTAGTTCTCATGATTACTGGAGTCTGTAATAGTCTGTTAAATAAGAGTAAGTGTTCTATTCTATCTTTCTATACTCAATTGGAAGTGTTAACATCTGCTGATAAAGCGGAATATTTGCCTTGCAAATCACATTCAAATTCTACTCTTGACTTATCTGGAGTATATTATCCCGACTTTCCCCAAAGAAGTGACTCTCTATTGAATGATATGCATATAACTCCATCCATGGTTTCGGCTATCAGATCTAAGCTGGATTCCGACGAAGCATGTGGACTTAATGTTATGCCTTGCAATAGTCTTTAAGAAATGTCCTTCTAAACTGGCTCATGTTCTCACCAAAGTCTGCAATAAATGCCTTATGCTTCTTGTTTTACTATTTCTGTTGTTTCAGTCTTTAAGATCTCAGTCAAAAATGTCTGATCCTTCTACCTCTCGACCTTCATTAATTTAATGGCAAAATACTAGATGCTCTAATCAACTTTGAACAGGTTAAGCTACATTTTTTCAAATTCTCACCAACGACATTCCTTATATCATCATTTCTCAACTTGGAATTTATTCTGATGACACAACTATTTACTCATAATTTAATATTAAATTTGAGAGGTCTTATGAGATCAAAGTGGGGGCTGATCTCAAAAATGACCTACAATCTTTTGTTAACTGGAGTAAGAAAAGGGTTTGTTAATTTAACGCCTTCAAAACAAAAGTGCTTATTGTAATCGTCTGTGAAAATCCTTTTTGCCTTCCATCAGCATGGCTGATGCTAACCTCCAAACAAGTGACACATTGCTCTTTCTTGGCCTAACGTTTGGTGCTCTTACTATATATTTTTAAATTCTTGATGACATTCAAAGAAAACTGATATCTTATTAGTTCTGACCTGGCATCTCGGCTTCAGTCCTTTCCCACCGCCGTAACGTAAGTTCCCCTGTGCCTTTTCGATAAATACTTTCATGGTAATTGTTCGGACGAGTTTTCCTCTCTCGTACATAGACATTATTATTGTAAGCGCAGTACTTGATTGGCGGAAAGGTCTCACCATTTTACATTTTACATGGCTAGATATAACCGTAAGTTCTATGCTGACAGTTTCTTCTCTTTAATTCTTCGCTTGTGGAATTCTCTTCCGGATTCTTGCTTCCCCGTCAAATTTGATCCTCAAAAATTTTAATGTAGTGTCAATCGTTATCTTCTGTCTTCTTAATTCCTATTATTTTATGTTTCTCTCTCCTTAATGATTTTATTTTTTCTCATTCTCTCTCACATCAAGCACTACATAGTAGGCATGACTGAACCAACACCACTCAGCTAAGTGATAAAATTCTCAAAATTATATATATATATATATATATATATATATATATATATATAAACTTGTCCAAACTAATTAAACCAAAACGAATAATTCCGTTATTATTTACTTTTTTCTTATTTTCCAAATGAAGCATGACCCAGTTCACATGTTCGTACTTCGCATGTCCATTCCACGAAGTTGTTTCTTACAGATTGACCGCAGATTATCGATTGGATTTAAATCAGGAGAGTTTGCGGGCCACTCTATAGTACTTTAATTTGCTCGCAGGGAAAGCTTGCCATTGTGTTCGTGAAGCGTTACAAATTTTCGTATGCTTCCTTGGAGTAACGTCCATTGCAGACAATGACCGTAGGACAACTAATCGACAGTCGGGACAATAGTGCCTGGGTGTGATAAAAATCAGATTCAATAACGGATGACGCAATATTTTTCAAGGCAGAACATCACACATCCCGAAAATAGATTCATATTACTGCACACCACGGCAAATAACCTAATCTGAAGAAAAAAATAGAAATCGATTATATCGTATCATTTCAATGTGTGTAAAACTGTCTGTATGGCGAATGAAAGGAAACTAAAGCGGTTGTTTCAATTAATTTGCACAAGGATTTTTATAAAGTTATAACAAACTCAATAAAGAAAAAAGAAAATGAAGACAGGATTAACCTGAAAACAAATCTAGTGTTCCTTAAATAGCTTCGTCAGACCGAGTCTTTTGTACAGATGCCATGCATGGTGTACAAATTCTCCGGAAATGTCTGAAGAGCGTTATCTATAAGACTGTTTTATTTATATCAATGAATATAAATCACTCCACGCGAAGGAATCGTTTTAAGTTTTAAAGAAATCAATGCTCCGGCAAATCCTATAGACTAGCGGTACAATATCACAAAGCGCTTCATCAAATAAAAGAAAAAAAAGCGCATCACATGAAGACTTCCAATAGCAGCAACAACCGAAACGGATAGCGCGTGAAACTAGAAGGGAAAACAATGATATGATCAAGATGCTGACTTTCCACATTATCTCAAACAAAAGGCTAGGAATAAACACCCATTACTACCAGAAAGAACGATAGCAGTTTGTAAACTGAACAATTTTCACTTCATGTAGAACAAGAAATTTCAATCGGCCATTGCGCTAAGTGAATGAAGACAAAGTTTCCTGTATGAAAACGGCCGATTCCAGCATTCTTAGTACCAAATCAGACATACATACATACATACACTAGAGTTCAAAAGTTTAAACTCAACCCCACAATTAGCATGGGATAAACTTGATAAAAGAATGAAAAAAATGAAAAAGAGCTCTTAGACTCATTGAAAAAAGAATGGAATCAATTATCGAACTTATACTTTGAGAAATTTTTGCAATGAATGTCAATATATGACTCTACATTTGAATAATAATTCCAACATTTAAAACAACATGCCTGGCTGCATACACAATTCCGGAAAATCCTCGTTGAAAACACAACTATACTTAGACATGAAAAAAATTAAACAAAACTAAAAATTCTTGAAGCTAAAACAGTTGAAACGTAACCCGAACAAAATAAACTTTGAAATCTCCACAGATATTCTTAAATGCTTATAATTTATAACAGAAGCCATTGGTTTATACAAACGACGTCCCATACTTCATACTTCTCGTTTTGACTCTCGCGTGGTCAACTGTAACATCATGAGCTGCGGTGCAATTTTCACTTCCAGCGTCTCGGATGTACGAGTTTGTCGTTGCTTGGAAATCTTCAATGCAAACAAAAACAGACTATCATTAATGTTTTGTGTCGTGTATTGTTTAATATATTGTAATGTAATTGTCGTCTTTGATAATGGCTTATGTAAGCCGAAAGCTTAGATAGGATTAAAAAATATGTATCAATATGTTGATTTTATTTCGTCTTTTAATGATAATGTTATTAAGCTTATCAGACGATATGAAAAGAATTTACATAAAGTAGACAAAACTTGACTATATTATTTAATGAAACATGCATCAATATATATATATATGTATGTATATATGCGTAGGTGTGTGTGCGTGCGTGTGTGTAACTGTTTGTCTGTGTCTGTATATATATAAGAAATGTAAAAACCTGGACGGAAATTTAGTCTGGAGGATCCAAAGGTGAATACGATATTCTATCATTCTTAGCAGATCTTCTATTATCGCAGTGCGGTATATTTAATGAAAAATGTGATGGAAACATAAAATGAAATCTGCTAGATTATATACCAAAAACACACACACACACACACACACACACACACACACGCATATGTATGTATATTTTTTAAATTTTAAATTTATATATATATATATATTCATTCTCTTCTCTTATTTAAAACCATTCCCCCACCCCACATCTCCTAAAATTCTCTCTGTTACGGTTCAATCTCCTTCCTCCTCATATTTACATTTTCTCTAAATTCTGTTTCCACTTCCGGAGTCGTTTTTTCTGTTTTCATTTTGAATTTGTAGGTCTGATGAATTGGATCGTATTTACGATTCCAATGGAATAAATTATGACCATGGAATATTAGTGTTAAAGCCTTTTTATTATATCCTTACTCTGTCCTAGACATCGAGTTCTACCTGGATTCTTCCTCTTGGAATTTTTTTTTCTAAAAATATACATGTATGGGTATTTATATATTTTGAATATGTATGTATATTTTCCACTAATATGCTCTCTCTCTCTCTCTCTCTCTCTCTCTCTCTCTATATATATATATATATATATATATATATATATATATATATATACTACAGTTCAAAGTTTGAAACCACTCTCAAAATTAGCGTGGCAGAAGATTGAAAAGAGTTATTTAACCATGTATAATAAATTTCTCTTATTTAAAGTACAAAACAATTAATTTCGGGGACATATTTAAGTAACTGCCAGGTGTGACTTCAAATTTTAAGACTGTAGTGTCCCCATGCGTTTATATATGTGTGTATTTATTTGTGTTGGAACGATCGAAAGCAATTATATCACACATTTTAAGCTGAAATTAAATGCCCAAGTGCTTTTTTTAATTAAAAATATTTATACAGTCTGTTAGTACCATGCTAACATTTTGCCAAAACAAAATTAATTTCCAAACGGAGTTGTCTAATGACAATAATCCGCCATTATTCGTCATCTATTCTTTAATAAGCTTCGTAGCTTGTTGCCCTTCCTTGACAGAGAAATTATAAATAACGTCAATTTTTAATCATTAATCTACAAGATATATATCAAGAATATCTGTCAAACGAGATTCCTTTTGTATTTAAGCTATTTTCCAGTGAAAAGAAAAGGGTCATTGTGGCGATTAACATCACTTTAATGTATCACCACCGAAAAGAAAAAAAAAGTGACATCACGTGTCCCTAACTGAGGCTTAGAATCGAGTGAAAGGTCTATAGATTCATTTAAATGACTTGTCACGAAGTTTTTGAAAGAGGGAAGCTGAATGAATGCGTTTTTAGACAACGAAGCTGCAATGTTCAAAATATATTTCCTTTTTCCATTATTTTCCTTATTTAAAGGAAAAATCGGCTTAAGGCCATGTTGTTCTGCCCTTTTAAATTAAGACGACCGATGTGCTTTACAATTATTTGAATTGAATTATATCGTAGTTGAAAAAAGAACGTGGATGTGCTTGGGATTTTGAATTATTCGAGTTTAATTTAAAAGTACAGTTTTTATCATTCTATTTATCCTCCATATATATGATCCCTGGCTTCGAATTAATGCTTATGCTCATACACAAAACATATATATATATATATATATATATATATATATATATATATATATATATATATATATATTACACAACAGAATCCCAAATTATCTAATATTGGGAGGGGGCGGATAAATCTATTTCAACCGTCGAAAACTACGCCAGACTTATAACATTATCAATACAACATGACAAAGACGATGTACATAAGACATATACATTGTTCTTATGTACATCGTCGTTGTCATGTTGTATTGATAATGTTATAATTTATGAATATGTCCTGAAGATGGTTTATTAGACCGAAACGTCCGACGTTGACATATTAACATTAAAACAGCATAATTGTATATAAGGATTTTTGTTTGTTTTTTCCGTATATATATATATATATATATATATATATATATATGTGTGTGTGTGTGTGTGTGTGTGTGTGTGTGTGTGTGTGTGTGTGTGTAAAATCGCATAAAAATCGCCCTATCGGGCGGCAATTAAGGTAGCTCCTGTGGTGGGCTCTTAATTGAACCTTCCACTTGTTCAGACGTTTGACAGTCACTAAGTCTTCGCATATTCTCAAAATTCGAAGCTCTCCTGGCTGCCTTTTGATCTGGGTTCTTATTGGCACACGACATTTGTTTTCCTCTCTGCAGCCTTGGCTCTTTTGATTGTAATCTGGTTCCCTGTTGGCAGAGATTACTTTTTGCGAGACATACTGCTGCCGTATGCGATAGGCAACAATAAACTATAGAACTCAAAATTGTTCGCTGCATTTAAGAACTGAATTAATATTTAAGCATACCTTTTAAAAGTTCAACGATTAATTTAAAGACATTGTTATGTGTGTAGGTTCTTAATTTCCGTACAAACAATTATTTTTTTTCATGGGTTCCTTTCTCTGCATTCCGCAATTTATTTTGATTATTCCCAAATTTATTTCCAAGTTATAAAAATTGTTATCGTCCCAAAAATTCAGAAAACACTCGCAGTAATGAAAACTTCGGAATGCAAAATTTCTATTATAACATGAGCTATTGAAAGTTAGAGTATTGTGTCCCTTTCATTGAAAAAGTGTGACACACTGACATTGGCATTTATTTTATGGAAGAAGGTGAGATAATGAGAGTTGTGTCCCTTTAATTGAAAACTGTAACACACTGACATTGGCATTTATTAAATAGAAGAAGGAGATGATCTTTTGAGAGTTGTGTCCCTTTAACTGAAAAAGTATGACACACTGACACTGGCATTTATTGTTAAACCGATTTATGATTAAGTTGTGTCCTCTCCTAGACTGGTGGTCAACCAAAGCAAAACAAGATTGACTTTTTGAGGATTTTATTTATTTTTTTTTGTATCGTTGTTCGTGATCACAACGAACATTTTCTTTTACTTTTTGTAGTAATGATTTGTTTTTGTCATTAGTTTATCTTAATTCCCTTACGACTGATTTCTTCTGTAAAATAGCTTCTCTTTGTATTTGTGTTTTTTTCAGTATTGTTAAATGTATCGTTACTCGTTTATATATTTCTAAAGGTTTAAATTGGTATATATATATATATATATATATATATATATATATATATATAAATTTATATATATATATATATATATATATATATATATATATATATATATATATATATTAAAAAGAAGAGAGAAACCACAAAGGATTTTGGTTGTAATGTAGAGTTTTAAAAAAAATATACTTTGTTTTCCATAATTTTGCTACACGGGTTTCCGGTCTCGCAGGTAGATTTCCACATATTATTAACAATAATTAATTTTTTTTTATGTTTTTCAATGTTAAATATTCTCGATATGGGACATTCTCTTTTTGTTTGTTAGTAACCCAAATGTCTTTCTTGAACTGGCAGTGAAAAGTTCTGCGTGAAGTGTTATAAAACAATTAAGATTGGTCCGAGAAATGATGAAGGAGTTGTCGGGATTCTTATCTTTTAATGACCCCTGTGTGTTCTTAGATCTATTTCCATTTCCTTGTGTTTTTGTCAGCATGCGTGTATATACGTATATTCCATCTCCTGTCTTATTACGTGGTATTAGCAAACACTTAGGTACAATGTAAATCAATTTACGCAAACGTTAGAAATATGTCAACAAGTCAGTCTTGTCTAATAATTCACTTGCCAAATTCCAGAATGTTTTCTTAATAATTAAAACAACTTAATATATTGGTTATACAACCACTACATTCTCCCGCCGATTAAGCTAGCATTCATTCGATAATATGTCAAAACTTTCCTTTAACTCCTAATAATAGATGATATACGATTAGCCGATTAGTGCATTATGCCCCTTTCGATTCATGACTGACTAGACAGAAGTTTCTCTTCAGTAGGTTGCTACAACTTATTGCAGAGCCAGCAATAAGGATTTGGGTAAAATTTTAAGAAAGGTTTATGCAGTAATGGGTTAATTTCATTATTATCATTACCGGATATTTCATAAAACATTCCAAGAAGATAAAGTACTTTTGGCCCGAAGAGAGAAAGTAAATTCGTTTTGAAAAAAAAAAAAAACCCAAAAACGCCCACTCTTCAATTTTTAGTCGATTACTCGAAATCCAGAGAGTGGCGTCAAGCGCTTGGCCTATACATTTCAGTCAATGGGAATCGTGTTCAAAGCCGGCGATGGCTAGATCCGGTACAAACACCTACCCACTGAGTCAAAAGGATGGCGACAGTTAAATGGATTAAACAAGAAAATACCGTGACCAGTGAAGCCGCATTAACACCTGACTGTCTCTACTGTATATATATATATATATATATATATATATATATATATATATATATATTATATATATATATAATTTTTTTTTATACGTTCTTTTTATAGATACAAATATTTAAGTACATATTCTGTTTATAATAAATAGTATTTTACATTTTCCGGCCTGAATGTCCGAGAAATTTTTAGAGAAAATATGCGTCCTCCGATAGGAATCGAACGTGTATCCTATACGGAACTGTCATATAGCCTGACGTGCTTTTACCGATTGAGCCATAGAGGAGCGTTTCTATTAGCAAGGTCGATTTTACTGTTTTTAAACTACAATTCTCCATGATTTTCTCTCATACATTCATATCTGCTCGATGCGCATCCAAATGTAAACAAATGACGTCAAGCTTTATTATGTCCGACAATTATTTATTTTAAGAACCTATAAACATACAAAAATTGTCCATTTCATAGTATATATATATATATATATATATATATATATATATATATATATATATATATATATGTGTGTGTGTGTTACCTTTCTTCTCTTTCTCCTTCTTTCTTTCTTTCTTCACTTCCTCCCTTTCCATTACACCCAACGTCATGCTTTGGGGTATTTATTTTTGAAAATAATAATATAGTTTTCATTATTTTTTCATGTTTTTTTTTTTAATTAAAGCGTTAAGAGGTCATTTGCCAAATATCGCCTGAAGATACGGTAAGTTTTAAATCAAGGTAGAGGGTTCACCTGATCTCCTGATTTTTAAAATATATATATATATATATATATATATATATATATATATATATTATATAAATTTATATATATATATATATATATATATATATATATATATATATATAAATTCATTCGAAAATTATGACATAAACATGTTATAAAATCACTACAAAAATAGCCATTTTGTTCAACACTTCTGGTGTTTTATCAAGTGATGGTGTTGAATGTAGAATAAAGTGTTTTAAAAGGATCAAATCAGCCAAACACCCCATCAGTAGGGGAAACGCTCTTAAATAAGCTACAATGACCAATCAAAATACAAGTATATGAAAATTCAAAAAACTTGACAGCGAGCGTTGATTATAGTAATTAATGCTTTAATGTTAAGGTTAGACTAAAATAGAAATCATTGTAACTGATTGATATTAAATTTAACTATAAAATTGAAAAATAAAAATTACCAATTGTAAATTTTAAATTTAACCTGTATTAAGTTTAAAATATTATAAAATTATTAAAAGAAGCAACTGAGGAAAATACATTTTATTAATTATTTTGTTTTAATTGAAAAGCCAAAAATCTCAGTGACAATAAACGTTAATCTAAAGTGGATGTAAGTCATCGTCTCAAATATAACATAGATACATTTAAAGTGACGATATGGTTATGGAATGATGAAATATTGCAAATGACAATACATACACAATCAGATTATAATATACAAACACGTAAACATATTTAGAGATATAAACACGCGAAAAAATATATATTACGGAAATTGTAAGTCAAAATGGAAAAAGTTTATTTGCGTCAGGTTTCATTCGTTAGGACTTCATTGGTCTGGATTTATTGACGTTGAAAGATGTCACATATAAACCTTCCCATTTTGTTTTACAATTTCATCAATACACACACACACACACACACACACACACACACACACACACACACACACACACA
The DNA here is from genome assembly GCA_903632075.3 of Acanthosepion pharaonis. Lineage (NCBI taxonomy): Eukaryota > Metazoa > Mollusca > Cephalopoda > Sepiida > Sepiidae > Acanthosepion > Acanthosepion pharaonis. The sequence continues at coordinate 269,280 of CAHIKZ030000351.1, forward strand.
CACACACACACACACACACACATATATATATATATATATATATATATAAAGATATTTTAGACAAAAATTATTTTTATAACCACTCATCTTGATAAAAAGTAAAACTGAAAAACGGGCGAGCTAATCGGTTTCGAATCTCGCTCAACAGAGCTAAAGTGAGTTTAATAAACTGAATTATTACTAAAAAATGGACAATATGTATTGGAGAAAAGAAAGTAACGAAATAAATATTTATAAGGAAATTAGTTGGAGGCCTAATACGAATTCCTTCCGTTAAGACAGAGAGGGCTTCAACGATAGAATATAGATGGCCTCCAACACTTTTAAGTGGTAATTTGAGTGGGACCTGACAAAAACGGTAAATGAGTCTGCACTAAAACTAGCAGCACAATTATGGCTACTTATTACATGTTCTGCGATGGAAGACCCGTATATATTGGTCAAAATATCTGAAGGAGTGTACTTAAAGTTTCGGAATTTCATTGGAACGTGTTGCTTTATTCTGACATCAAACATTTGAGTCGTTCTCCCTATGCAGTGCCAACCAAAACTAAATTTATAAGAATAAATTAAAGAACTATTATGATGTGGAGTGAGAACATCCTTATGCACAGACGGAAATACCGACTTAGCAAAGGAAACAACACGAGAGTTAGCGGCAATGTAACAATGTCGAACTGCCACAGAAACCTGCTTAGCATATCTATCACTGATATTACTTAGCCAAGGAAGGCGTAGGTATACAGGACATCTTCTTACTATAGCAGTTTTAACTTTCTTGAATTCAGCAATTGTATTCGTAATAATTGCTTGAATAAAATTGCTAATTAAGATTGTAGTGATCGAGGAAACGTCCTATTGCGATTCGGGTCCACAAAGCAGTGGTTGGCGGGAAGAAGCTGTTCGAGGAACTTTCAGCTAAGGAATACGAAGGGAATAAGGGAGGCTTGTTATAATATGAGAAACATGGGCTTTCCTCGCCGTGAAGGTTACAACTGGCAGAAGCAAGGAATGTCATTCGTACGAGTACTTTCCATTGATGCATGGGTAGAACAATGAGAGGATTGCCACTTCCGGTCTTTGAGAACAAGTGTTGGAAGGGGGAAAAATAATTTGTCACCCACAAAGGAATATATATATATATATATATATATATATATACAATATATAATTGGTATATACGGAATGAATTCCAATAACCAACAATTACTATTCTTAAAAGAGTGCTCAATACAAAGTAGAGCAGATATAATTATTTTTAAAAAAAAATTATAACAAAGTAGTTATAAAATCACTACAAAAAATAGCCATTTTGTTTCAACACACTCTGTGTCTTATCAAGTGATGATGTTGATGAGGTTTTATTTTCAACATCATCACTTGATAAGACACAGTGTGTTGAAACAAAATGACTTTTTTTGTAGTGATTTTATAACATACTTATGTTATAATTTTTTTTTTAAAAAATTATATATATATATATATATATTTATAAAAGACTAAAGCACTAATATCCCACGGTTATAATGTATTACATTGGAATCGTAATCACGATACAGTTCATCAGACCTAAAATTCTAAAAGCTTTCTGAATTTGTAGTTCTGATGAATTGTATCGTGATTACGATTCCAGTGTAATAAATTATAGACATATTAGTTTTTGAGCCTTTTATATTATATCCTTGCACATTGACCTGTAAATGTATATATATATATATATATATATATATATATATATATATATTGACACTAATATTGTATATATATATATATACATACATATATATATACATACATATATATATATATATATATATATATATATATATTGACCACTAATATTGTATATATATATATATATATATATATATATATTAATAAATATACATAATACCCTACGCCGACAGTACAACTACGGGATTTCATGCTCAGTGCAATCTTCAAGTACTGAGTTGAATTTACACCGTTTATTTAATATTTCTGTCTCACCAATATACGATTCACTCATGAATGGTAGACATATAAATGTCTAAGACAGATTCTGACGAGAGAAAATGTCTAGTGGGAACCGACTTTCCTCACAGCAGACTTAACAATTGATTCAGTATATAAACGTCCCAATCGTATTAGTGAAAATAGATAGTCCGAGAGGATGCAAGGAATTGTTCTGATGGTGGTTAGCATCAGCCATGCTGATGAGAGGCAAATAGTGCTCTTGAAGATTAACAGAAAGCAGTTTCGATTTAGAGAAGTTCGAGAAAGAACAGAGTGGCAATGGGGAGAGATGAAGTGGGAAAGAGCGTAACCTATTTCACTTCCTATCTTTCTGCATATTCATTGACCAAAAATAACATTTCAACGCCCTGAGTTGTTTTTCTTCTATGTGCTACCTTTCTCCAGGATGTAAGCAAATAATAGATCTACACAATTTCCTATTGTTTGTCGCTCTTAGCATTACGAGTCATTTTACTATAATTCCCACTCCTTTTTCTGACATCCATTTACACAAGTGTATTAGGTAGCTTACTTGCTGTTTACTTATGTGGCGCTTGACTTCCTTAGGTCCACTGGGGGTTAAATTTTCTAATCCCTCTTTATTCATTACACGTCTCCAAAATTTTACTTTTCTCTTTCAAAGTCCTAAATCTCAAAAAAGTCATAGTGTCAATGTGGATTTCAAACTGCTTTCCTTAGCTTCATACTATGTTCTTCCACAGGTTTATATCCAGTTTTATATTCAGAGCCATCCTTTTCCTAGACTGGTTGCCGACCAAGGCAAAAGAACCCAAACTGCTTACTATTTAACCCATAGCTAGAGAGAGACGAAGAGATAGGTTTATACATTTCCAAAGGTTATTTTCGTATAAGTGAAAATAACGAGCTCTACTATAATTCGTTTCACCCAGTTCTCATTACCACCCACACATCCAGTAATATTGTAAATTTATATGTCCTTTTCATTTCCCTCTTCCAACTTTCCCGCCGCTTACATTAGCATCTCGCCATAGAATCGCATCTCTGATACTGCATGTTTCCTCTTCGTCTGTGAGCAAATTGTCCAATACTAACTACCATATTTTGTTTTGTCTCTAGCGTGATTTTCCTGTTTCTTAATCCGTCTCTTAAACTTTGGAAGGCATCTTCAGCTATCCCAAAACTGTTTTAATTTATCAAGCCGAAGCTTTACTGGCTAGAGTAAATTAAAACAGTTTCCGGAGGAACCTGTCAGTGGCTTTATTGCATTGCTTAGGGCGAAATTATTTAAAAAAAAAAAAAAAAAATCAGCAGATCTTGAAATAATCCCACCCACGAATAACTTTGCAGCGTATATAGTTACTTGAATTCGCATTTCTTACTTAAACTAATACAGTAAATGAAAAACAGAAAGTCGACATGTTTAAATATTTAATATCATAACAGGTAGAAGGCAGTCGAAATTATAGTGTCATTGTGAACTCCATATTTTTGTCGATGGCTGCATAGTATGTGTTACGCCAAGGCTATAAACGGTTTTTAAATTCAGTTAGCCTCCTCCCAGATCACAGTTTGAGAGCGTTGTCTACCCTGTTATTTAACCAACAGCTGGCGGAGAAGAGGTGGATTCACAACTTTTCCAAGGGACGAATGTGGATGTAACGGAGGCACTGTGGATAGCGGCACGGGTTGAAGAATCGGAGAGCCGAGTTCGAATTCGATTCGAATCCATTACATTCACTTACTTGCAAATCCCCTTGGGAAAGTTATCTCCTCTTCCTCCTCCAGCTATGGGTTAAATAGCAGAACAGATCGGGTTCTTTAGCCTTGGATGGCAACTGGTCTACCGCAGAAAGAAATGGCAACCTACTGCGCGAAAAAAATCTGCCTTGTCATGTATCGAAAGATACATGATCGCCTAAGCGTGTATCATGCATGGCCCATAACTGGCTAACTGAATGTAACGAATTTTTAAATTTTTAGTTCCAAGTTACTAAATACCTGTATTCATTAAATTGGAGCCACGTTAGAATTTGCATACAATAACATGCGTTATACATTATTAGGCAGGCATTGGGTGTATATAAAGAGCGAGAAGGGCACCTCGAGGTGGTGTAATGGTTAACACGTTTGTCTTACTAGATCAATTACGACTGAGTAGTGAGTTCGATCCTCACGAGGTGCCCACTACTTTCGGCCTTGTGCTACACCTAGGCTGTGCTTGGAAAATCACTCGGTTACCTCCCGGCGGTGTAATGGTTAGCAAGCTTGTATTGCTAGAATCATTACGAATGAGTAGTGAGTTCGATCCTCACTGGGCGCCCCTTACTTTCGGCCTTGTGCCACATCCAAGCTACGCTTGGAAAATCACTATAAAGAGCGAGAATGTGTCAGTTCGTTTGAAGGTTGCATGAAATGAAGGCATTTTTTTTTGTCAATGCATACAAGCCGCTACAGAATGTGACACACGATCGGGAGTTAATGTGAGTTTAGCGAAAATACCGCGTAAAAATTTCTCAAGCCACTTCCTCTTTTGCGGACACCCTCAGACGCCGGGTAATGACCGCAACACCCTACTGAAGGAGAGGTACTCCCTCTGGGGCTTATGCTAATATTTATTTCAGCTTTACCGGGGAAGTAATAATTTATTTGCCGCCCCACGCTGGTAGGATGAGACAGAACGTTTGTTTAATGTGGGGGAAACCCGTGGGCATGAAGCAGGGCCATACCCCCAAATAGCCCAATCCTCAAAACCGTCGGTTGCGCTTGTATCAGTATTATTACCGATCCCTCATCTTTGGTGCAATGAGGAATGTACACCGCAGTTAGCTGTTCACTGAGACCCCGGGGCACATCTCGATAATTTCAGTTGTCCGAAGACAAGATGATTAACGGAACCGCAAGAGTAAGATTTGCCACGATTTTCAAATTCCCCGGCAAATTCAGGGGAGTATCTCTATTTTTCAGAGCGCCCAAGTCTCTACCAGATGTAACACAAGGTCTGTTTGAAATGGGTTTAAAGACAATATCGTGGTAAAATTGCTCAATCCCCCTCGGCAATTCACATTCTGGCGCCGGATAAAGATCCCAGCCTCCTCCAGAAGGAAAAGGTACCGACTGGGTGGATGCTGCCCTCGGGCTTGAGGTAATATTATTTTAAAACTAGCCCAAGAAAATTATAAAGATGTCCGATGTGAAATTCAATATAGGTCACCATGACCATATTTATATCCCTATATCCATTTAATATCTGGCACGTCAGAAATTTGCATAAAAGCGCATTTGTTCTCGTATACTGAATTAAGTACCAGTGTTTAATATTATATATATATATATATATATATATATATATATATATATATATATATATGTGTGTGTGTGTGTGTGTTCAAGAATGACATTTTGGTCACTAACACACAAAAAAGAGAATGTCTCATATCGAGAATATTTAACATCGAAAAACATAAGGAAAAAATTTTGTATTTTTAATAATATGTGGAAATCTCCACGCTTTGCCTGATGAAGGTCGTGAGACCGGAAACACGTAGTAGCAAAAATTATGGAAAATAAAGCATAATATTAGAAAAATCCGCATTACAACCAAAAACGTTTTGCGGTCTCTCTCTTCTTTTTATTATACACACTTTTTCTCGTTGGAACTACTATAACCTCTTCCTTATATATATATATATATATATATATATATATATATATATATATATATATATATATATATATATATGTGTGTGTGTGTGTGTGTGTGTGTGTGTGTGTAATGAGAGAGAATGCTAGAATCAGAGAGTTTGTGGTGGTTTGGAAGATATGATAATAAATACAAGAATTTGATTAAGAAAATAAATCCTATTCAAGAGTCATAACTATCGTAGATAATCACGTATTTTCCAGAGCATGAATACGTATTTATAAAAGACGTAGTGACTGCATAAATGAAGACACTTATTGTTCTTGAGCTTTTTTCTTCTTGTCATTTTTATTTTGATAACTAAAAGCGAAATAATCCCCCGAACCAAGATCACAATGTTATTTGTGTATCAATTTTAATCTTTCTTCTTTTATTCTTTCTTCTTTTTTTATTTCTCTTTTAAAAGGAAATCCAGTAAGTCATTTGCTTTTATACAAAACTGCCGAGGTGAGCAATTCTTTTTGGTTTCAACCCATTTATCCTGAACAACTCGTTTATTTTCTATCCTCTCTGTAATACGCATCGCTGTACATGTTTACTGCTTTCAATTTAGTATGAAAAGGAATCGTTCAACTGGAACTTATTGAGACTTACCTTTTAGCTTTTCTTTCAACTTACAATGTGAACAGTGGCGTCTTTAACAGAGTCAAATATGATTCATTTGCCACAAGAGTGAGAAATACTCTTTCTTAAATACACCCACATATACATATATACTGGGTAATACAAAAAAAAAAGAAACACACTAATTTTAAACAGCAGACTATTACCACAATCCTTTTGCGAGCAATAAGCTTTCTGTGTTCTCCCTGCACTACAGCATATTGGACGCGCCAGCCGGAGTTGGCAACCAGTCTAATGGAAATTCAACTCTGAATTCTAAACCCTATGTGACCCTAGCGTAGCTTCAGCGTAAACCACAGGTTGGCTCTGTGGATGTTGAAGAAGCACAATTGGGCCTGAGCAGACGGTCAAATTTTTTAATACTATTTGTCACCAGATACAAGGCCAAAGAGACACTCAAGGTGGAGAGTTAATATACGAAGTTATTGTCTGGTGAGTAAATCAGCAGAACCTCTGCTTGGGGCAGAAATATCATGCCTGAATAGGAAGCCGAGACAAGTTGGCGCACTTTTGAAGATTAAAGTAACCATTAACAGAGACGGGGATCACTCTTTACATATGATCGGGAACGAACAGCCATGATGAAAAATTATGATTATTTGAGGTGTGACTTTCTTCCCACTCCCTATTTTTTACTTACTAGAACGGTACAGGGATCTGTATTGTATTCCATTCTGGTGTAAAATTGCATGCTTATTTCGAAAATAACAATAAACCTTTACGGAATAAAACTATTTAGGAGTTATCGACAATATAAGTTCGGCCTTATTCACGTCGCGGCTACAGCCTGGCCACCATTACTGGCTTTATTTTATGCCTCGAGTTGTCATGCGCAAAAGTTTCACTTATCTTGATTACTGCGCAATGCACGAAATTTAAATGCGCGCAGTAATCAAGACGAGTAAGAAAATAGGAAGATCAGTAAACAGGCCGTTTACTAAGTAAATTCCCGCGTATTAATACTCAAGGCAGATGTAATGGCGAATAAAGCCGCACTTATATTGTCAATAACTCCTTAACCGGCTTTATTCCACAAACCTTTATTGCTATGTTTAAAATATACATGAAAATATACACCAGAATGGAATTTTTCATTACAAGATGTTACCGGGGCTTAATTTGCAATTTTAGACTAATTCTTTGAGCTCTGGATTGGGTCCCAATAGGCCCTCAATGCCCGGGGCCTCCCAGAAGAATCACGCATCCATCGTAATCGGTAAATGGATAGCGGCTTGGATTGAGGAATCGGAGAACCAAGTTCGAATTCGAGTCGAATCCATAACATTCACTTACGTGCTAATACCCTTGGGAAAGGTGTGAATCCTCTTCTTCTCCCTCCAGCTATGGGTAAATAGCAGGACAGACTGGGTTCTATAGCCTTGGATGGCAACTGTTCTAGGAGAAGGAAAACTCTGAATTCTAAACCTGCGGATTGTCGTTTGGGGACCTTGTGGCACGTAGCGCACCAGGTCTCTGTAATCGGCCCTTCAAAAAGTGTGGATGGTCCTGCACGAAACCTTCACCACTATAATCAAATCTCTTGTGCTATACATGCGGGTTGGGAACCGCTTGTGAATTCCAAATTCCCATGGAACTCCAATATTGGAGCCGGATGAAACCACCCCGGGTGAATTCCGTTACAAGAAGAAGAGGGAGAGAGTAAATGGTCTGGGTCCGCTTGGTAATGATAGAACGTCACTGGTTTGATTTTCGAGGCACGGACCATCTAATTTTCCATCCACAGAACTGTTAGCGCTTGGCCAGAGGAGAGATTAGCTGTCATGTTCTGGTCATCTAAAGTTTGAAGGTCCACCAATATACCGTTTGTAGCACCAGCGTAATAAAAGAAATGATTGGATTATACTCTGAGAAAATTTTCTTTAATGTATGGTTAATAATCGGGCTGCACCGATTAATCGGTTTGCAATCGGTCATTTTCTGTATTCGTATTATCGTTTTTTTTGTTTTTTTGTTTTTTTTCTGATTTATCCATTTTCATTCTAGGTCATTTTTGTTTATATAATCAAAGAAATTTCATTCCAGTCTTAAGAATCATCAGTTCTCTTACATATAAAACGAATTTAAAGGCTTTCATTAACTTTTTGCTTGTGTTTAATGAGCGTAATTAATCATCCGATTAATCGGTGTAACCCTTTTTAATACTAAGTATACGTACACTCCTGAAAAAAATTTAAGCATCAGTAAGTCCAAAAAAACAAAAAAAAAACAATAAACAAACATTTCTTATCCTGCAAAGATGTTTACCAACCACCACCACTGCTACCACCACATTGTTACTGTCAACAGAATTGCTTTTTATTAAAAAGTGAATTAAGTTTTGAATCATAAATTGACGCGTATGGATTAAAATCGTATTGTAAATTTCAAATCAAAACATTACATTATAAGAGAAAAAAAAAGACATTAAACATTAAAATAAGAAAACTAAACAAAGTTTTAAGAAACAGGAAGATTTCATTACAAACAATGAAAATATTACTGAACTGTCATTTAATATCGATCTACCGAGATGGCAGTGAAAGCTGAACAATCACTTCTCAGATGAAGAATAGACTTGAAACATCAGGAATTGGTATTCTCATCATCTGCTGAGAATGCCATGGACGGAACATGTGAGCAATAACGAAGACTTAGGGAAAATGGCAACAAAAAGGACACTCATATTTAACACCAGAAAAAGACAACTGAAATTTCTTGGACGCATAATGAGGAAAGAGTACTTGGGAACATTGATAAACACACGACAGATTGAATGTAAGAGAAAAACAAAGCATAGCCTATTTGTCGAGCTTGAGTAAATGGCTGGCGAAACAGGGTTTAAAAGACGTAACATACAATTCATTATTGCTACAAAGGAAGGACAGTAAATAGTGGAGAGTCATGATTGCCAATGTCCCGAAGTGACACAGGACATAGTAGAAATGTGCGTGAGTAAATGGATTGTGGAACAGGGTTTAAGAAAAGAAAGAAAAAGACACAAGTTATTAAGAGTTACAAAGTTAAGGAAATTGTGGAGAGTCATGATCACCAACTTCCTGAAGAGACACTGAGAAGAAGAATAGATAAATCAATTTCTGAAAAAAAATGTTTTGCTATGTTTCTGTGCGCCTTTGAATTTCGAGGATTTACTTATTTTTAATCTTGTCTGTTGCCATACAATCACTTATGTACTATGCGTGATACACGCTTAGGCGATCATGTATCTTTCGATAGATGACTGACGAGGCAGATTTTTTCCCGCAATAGGTTGCCGTTTCTTTCTGCGGTAGACCAGTTGTCATCCAAGGCTATAGAACCCGGTCCGTAGCTGGGGGAAGAAGAAGAGGATTCATACCTTTCCCAAGGGTATTAGCACGTAAGTGAATGTAATGGATGTCGGCTTGAATTCGAACTCGGCTCTCCAATTCGAGCCGCTATCCATTATTCAACCGTGCCTTTAATGCATACAGTTAAATTTCTACATCTCCTTCTTCTTCATACCCTCGATAGGTTATTCACAAATTTGGTTGTCCTCTTTGTTGACAATAATAAATTTTGTCTTCTTACAGTCAATGGTTACGTTTTATTGTTTGGTTCTTTTTAAAACTACTATAAACACGGTGCTCTCTGAATAGCATATATTGTTAAAGTTATATCCGCCGATAATGATTTTTAAGTTTAATGTGACGTAATCATGTTCTTTTTCTGACCTAAAAGAAGCGCTAAGGTCTCCCCACCCAGTCAGATTATTTATGGGTTCAAAAGAAAATGGCTGATAGCGCACCTTCCTCTGACTTGCTCAGCAGAACCACTTACCTCTATTGAAAATACGTTAAGATTTCTGAACTAAGAATTAGGACGTGCATATTAGTTGGCCTAACTCAAATAGATGCTGTTTTTTTTTTCTCTCCAAAAAACATATCCTTAAACCCCCATTAATTTCTATATATATATATTGGGTGCGTGGTCGAAGAAATAGGGTGTTTGTGTTCCAACCATGAGATTCGGGTGTGAATCTTCTCAGGGTTGATTAGTCAAGTAGGTGACCTTGATGATATCATCCCGGGGAAACGTACTCAGTGTTCGTCAACGTTGGGCAATGCGCAAAAATCATACCACGACCCACCTAACAAAATTCCTTTACTATTGTTTGTTAATTCTTTTTTTTACGGCTTATCAACCCTTTGAGGTTATTTAAATCCAGAAAATATTTTTAGATTGCAAGAATGCTTTTTAGATAATAATGTTTCAGTTATACAAATCTTGATAATTAACCCGTAACTGATGCTGAGTCATGGATTGATACCTTACCCAAGGGTATTTCCGCTTAAGTGAATTTAAAGAACCCAACGAGAATTGGAACTCCGCTCAACGACTTAATACTTTGAGCTCTGCGTTCCTGAACAATTTTAACTCTTCTGCCTGAGCTACTGAATCAAAATTCGCAAATAATTGGTATGTAATGTGTCACAGTAGATATAAAAATAGTTACAAGTGTTTCTCCACCGTTCAACCGGTGGCTGGGCATTCAGACATTTTTCTCAACCAGCGGTAAAACAGTGGTCAGGGATCACCGGATTAAATTCCGACCGGTTATCCATTACACTACCCACACATCTAAGCTTACACCACCTGGTATTCTCAAGAGGTCACCCATTTACTGTCTAGGCTCGACGTTGCTTAACTTTCGTGATCGTACTGAAACAGGTTTTTTGATGTGGCCGTAAGCCTATTTCGTTACTAAAACTTTTCTGCATCGTTATCTAGAAGTTGCAAAATTTTTTGTTGATTCCACACAACGTGTCTGCAACGTTACATTGTAACGTTGGAAATACATTGACTTGTAGCGTTACATTAACGGAAAATGGATTCCCGGAAGACATTACAAGGTGCATTCTTCATCTAAATTAGTGATTCTCAAGAAAATGCAAAAGCAAATTTGATACCTTCTATCAGTCAATATATGCCATGCATGATAAACGCTTAGGCGATCATGTATCTTGCGATACATGACTGACTAGGCAGATTTTTTCCGCAGTAGGTTGCCATTTCTTTTTGCGGTAGTCAAGTTGCCATCAAAGGCTACAGATTCCAGTCTATCCTACTATTTTCCCATAGCTGGGTGGGGAAGAAAAAGAGGATTCATACTTTTCCAAAGCGTATTAGCACGTAAGTGAATGTAATGGATTTGAATGGAATTCGAACTCGGCTCTACCGATTTCTGAACCCGAGCTGCTATCCATTACTCCACCACATATTGATGCATAAAGAAAAAGTATTCTGATGTCAAAATTGATCATTACAGACATTTTAGCTGAAGCAATTCGTAACGCTAATATAACGTTATGACAATGTTGAAGATGAACGGTTAGTTTGGATTCGAGAAAAGTTTCAAAGGTACTCTAACGTCGCCACGTTTCATACCCGCCTATCAAAATAAAATGTGCCTGCAGTGTTGGAGAGTTGACTCAAGATTTGCTAAGGAAATTGTTTAGAAATTGTTTTCTATGCTAACAGTTTCTTTTCTGCCACTTCTCGCTTGTGGAACTCTCTTCTTGCTTCACTGTCAACTTTGATCTTCAAAAATTTAAATGTAATGTCAATCGTTATCTTCTGTCTTCTTTATCCTCGTTCTTTTATTTTCTGCTCGCCATAATAGTATATTTTTATCATATTGTCTTAACACTCAGTAACCCCCTTGCGTCTCAGTGGCTTTATTTCCTTGCTATGGTGTGACATGTTTTAAAAAATATAAAACGAAACCGTATGGACGATGACGACAGTTGTGCTAACACAATGTTATATATACTCACTTAAGGGCAGATAGCCTTGTTTAGAAATCTATCTGGTGATGGCCTATCAATATAAACACCTACCCCAACAGCTTGGCCTCGCGTGGGCATGGATCTTATATGGGTGACATTCTTTAAAAAGATGAAATTAGTCACGTGAGTTTGCAATCTGCGGCAAGAGGATGATAATATGTCGAACGGAATGGCCTGAAATAATGTTGTAAAACATGTGACATCGGGACTTGAGAAAAGGTTCTGCGTATAGGCGAGTCCCAATTATAAGTTGGCACAAAGTAATGGTTGCATAAGAGACGTGTAAATCGGCTTTATACACTGATTTGTCTAAACACGACTCAAAGGAAGAAGTGGTTCCTTTATAGCGCAAGTCGGTTTCAGCCAAGACAAAACAAGAAAAAAAAACAGAGCCCTTCTTTGTGGAAGGGTGGTTGAATATACTTCGTTATCGGTGTAAGATCGTCTTAAACCGTATCGTACTACACATGGTTGCACACGCAGGTCACAATCACATTTTGGTACGGATAACGCTCCGATACACAAAGCCTGAATAATTTGAGAGGTTCTGCAGCGTCACGGAGTACCGGTTAGGGTTTGTCCAGTAAAATCTCACGGTTTGAATGTTATTGAGTATGTGTCCGATATATTCCTACAAGCATCCAATAACTGGCAGCCTTTCTTCTTTTATCTGCCAGGACGTGGGAGAACACCACTCTCCATAACTTCCTGTTGTTTTTCTGTAAGTAGTTTTTTTTTTAACCCTTACCAACAATCTTTCTCTTTCCTGCCGTCGTTCATCTCTTCTACTCTTGTCTTCAGTATTTCATGTGAGTGTTCAATTCTCCACACCATCCTTCTTCATAATATGTCCTAGAAATAACAATTACCCCTTTTTGATTGTAAGTGGCAATTACATGTCGGAAATATCACGGATCTTCGTCAGGGTATCATGGATTAATATAACTATATTTGTTTGGCCGTCTTATAAAAACGTGACTAGAAGCATAGCTGTAAATTTCTCTACGCATAATTGGCATTCAAAATGTCTGTCGAAATGGTCATATTTAGACAGCAAAACACTCCCAAAAATGCATGTTTTTGGAAGAAGAAAGT
>CAHIKZ030000351.1:287500-337500 GCA_903632075.3 Acanthosepion pharaonis
AAAGAAAGGTCATTTTATTTTGATTTTGATAGTTTCTTTAAGATCTTCAAAGATACAATACTGTTTGCAGGAACTACCATGTCAATAAGAAAGCACATTGTGTTTTTTTGTGGTCTTTGATCATGCTATCTGGGTGATTAGCTTTGATTGTTCTATCTAGTATAGTAAAATCTCACTTTGACGCAGGTTCTGTGTCTCTAACCTGATCCGGGTGTTATTATTATTATTATTATTAGTAGTAGTAGTAGTAGTAGTATTAGTATTATTATTATTCGTGTATATTATGTTTCCTGCTTTGTATACTGCAGAGACGGGTCCAAACTATGACCCTTAGACCCTATAGGAGAATTGTCATTTAACTGATAGCACTTTTTTTCTATGTTGATGTTACCTGGGACACTATTAGTAAATTTTCCATTCCTTTTCTCACGAAACCCAGAGCTCCGTTTATTATTGGTTCAGTCTCAGTCTTCATTCCCCACACCCTGTTAATCTTGATCACCAGGTTCTTGTATTTGGACAATTTCTTTATTTATTTATTTATTATTATTATTATTATTATTATTATTATTATTATTATTATTATTATAGGGAGAGAGAGCCGGGTACTAACAAACAAGTATCTAAATCTGATTATCGTGGAGCTTCGGCTGCTTCAACCATCCGTTAGAATAAAAAAAAGCCTCTGGAAATCCGGTAATAATGCATCCCAATTACTCCATATCAAGATACTCTCCAGTTACTCCCGCTCATGAACAGAAATGCAATGCATGTCAGCCGTTGAGGCACGTGCACAAATGGTAAAGTGGCAAGCAAATCAGTGGTACTGAACTGGATATTTATTCTAACCCATCTAACCCACAAATAATATCGATGAATCAGTTAAGTGAATAAGCCATGAGTCATACCTGGTATTACATCGGGACATTGACAGCACATCCAGTCACTTAAGACAGTTTTTCCAAACCTTTTTAATGCAAAGGTAAACCAAGCAACAAATGAAAATATCAGCACACCTAGAACAAATTTTAAAGGGTATACATTTAAATGTTATGAAATAAAACCATAGATTTCTTTTTAAATGCACACAGACATATGATCTTACTTAATTTCAATGTTTCTATTCAAGTATTTGTGCAGTTTAATAGAATAAAACTTGTGTGCCGCGGCGCGGCGGTTGAGAATCACTGACTTAGGATCAGAAACTATTAGAGCCATACCTAGTTTGACATAAAGGTATTTTTAATATTATTATCATCATTATTATTGTTATCATTATTATTAGCAGTAATAGTAGTAATGATTGTAGCAGTAGTAGTATTTTTGTTACTCTTTCAACACATTATAACTTAGGTTGAATTGCCGGAACGAGCAGTATCGATTACTTGTTGAACAATTGGTAGTTACTTTCAGCTGCGTTTACAAAACAGTTTTACTTGTTGGGTGACGAGGACGTCATTAGGCTTCCTTCTAACTCTCGTTCCGATCAGATCACCTTACCTGGAATAGATCGCAATAAAAGAGGTACTGAAAAAGGAAACAGACACTTATAACTCTCGTCCAATCAAACGAGTAAAGTACCTTTTCCTACTTCTACCTCGTTTCATCATACATGCACACGGACACGTAAATTGTAAATTACTAAATATAGATACACGCCCCAAAATGTTTTCATTAATGATTTCGTAAAGGCATGAATGCATTACACCTTGTACTCTAGCATTTAAAGATATTCATATAAACTTGATAAAATAACACATTGTCAACAGCTTGGTCAAGCGGTTTACGTCTGCGGTCGGCAAACACATTTGTCACTACACCGGCTCGACCAGTTATATCGTTACTCCCGAAAATTTATATATAACGTTTGTAGTGCCAACGAATACTCGTTGTCACTTTCGTAACGCTTGTTGTAGTAGAGACTTTGTAATCGCAGATAGAACTATAGTAACACCGTTAAACAATGCTGGTGTCAGACGCCTTCGAATAACACTCGCACTAATAGTACTTGCTCGATAATACTTGATTGAATACTAAACACCGTATAGTGGTCCGAATAGAGAAATAGTATAGTGAATAGAGTAGAGAACATATAGAGGATAGCATAGAAATGGTGATCCGAATAGTAATAGAGGATAGAATAGAAATAACGATCCGTATAGTATAAAGGATAGACTAGAAATGCAGCTTTTAATGAGGATAGACTAGAAATGGCGATCGTTAGTCGTCAACTACTTCCTACATATATGCGTTTCCTCTATGGTGATGTGGTCTACTTAATCCAATAATGGGATCGCATGTGTTTTCTCACTGGTGATCTATGTTCAAACTCAAGTGTCGGCAGCGACATTTTATTCCTTTATAACAATAACATTAGACCATAGAAAAATCATATAACATTAGAATATAGAACACTCATATAATAACCACATAGCAATCGTAGAACAATCATCTAATAATTATATAAAATTATATGAAAGTGTTTGTGATATAAATAAGGGTGTTCCAATAACTTGGACCGATTTTATATGTGAATTAAGTTTAAGCGTCTAATGATTTTTTTTCTTTTTCTTTCAGATTTAACAACTTAAGTTTTTGGCAATTTCTACCATGGAAAGATTAACAATCAATCAACGTTTTAAAGTTATCGCAGCCTATTACGTTCAAACATGGACGTTCAAACAGAAATGCATTTCACACACTTCGCGATTTTTTATCAACATAATCGACCACCCGAGAGTGCAAATGGAAAAAATATAACGTTGTTGTGGAGAGGTTCAGTACCTTTGTGCGATGACGAATAGAGGTGTTTGTATTTTCGGCCACATTCTAGTGAACTGCAGCAATGTTTTCAGCTGAACGGCGTAAACGAGCACGCAGTTGTGTTTTCACATCTGCCACCGATCCAGTTTGTTTGAATTTACAAACAAATATTCCAATTGCATTCTTGAACCTTTAACACGTTGTTTGATTATTAATCTTTCCATAATTGAAATTGCTAAAGACTTAAGTTGTTAAATCTGAAAGAAAAAAGATCATCAGATGCTTAAACTTTATTCACATTTAAAATCGGTCCAAGTTATTGAAACAGCCTTTAGCTTTTGAAAATAGAAAACAGAAACGTAGAGATCCGAATCGTATTGCGATTTTCTACAGAACAATTTTGAGTACGGAACACTGAGTATGAAAAACAAATCACATAAAACAGCAAATATGAAAATAATGACGTGATAGATTCAAGAATATAAACATGAGCTGATCTGGCGTGTCTCCTTGTCCTCTCAAAAAATATATATATATTTAAAAAATACCTTCGGGTTGGTTGCGCGACAATCATACGTTTTAGACTCCATTTGTTCAGGCAAAATCTGGTTAGCATTTCATTAAGCCTAGAAATCTAATTAAGCCCTATTTGCCGGCTATTGATCAACGATGAAATTGATCTTCTATACATCACTCAATTTTTATCTCATTATATTATATAAGTTTACGATATTATTATTATTATTATTATTATTATTATTATTATCACAGGTATTGTTACTATTATTATTTAATTATTATTACATGTGTTGTTACTATTATTATTTAATTATTATTACATGTGTTGTTACTATTATTATTTAATTATTATTAAATGTGTTGTTAATATTATTATTATTATTATTATTATTGAGAAAAAATTCCTTTGCCATTACTTCTTTAGTACATTAATTTGCTGACTGCCAACCAAACACTTGATGCAAGGAGTGGGAAACGGTTTCGTTTGCCAGTCACGCGTTCAACAACGACTACACAAAAAAAACGTGCACAATATTATCAGCCACAAATTGGCGGTGCGCAACAGAATGCAGGGCGAGACAAAAAGAAACGACCATTTTTTATTTATTTATTAACTTTTACTGAACAAAAATAAATTACAGTAGCCTAAGGAAATTAGTATTATGTATTGCCACATCAAAACAACATGATTTAACAAACTATTTAACATATTAAAAAAATACCCCCTTCATGTTCAATACGACACCGAATCCTACCAGCAGCACCTTTACAAATCATTTGAAAAAATTCTACATTAATTTAAGAAAATTTATCAGAATTTTTTTGTTTTAATTCAGGTAGTGTTTTGAGTCTGTAAACTTTCAGTACACCCCACAGGAAAAAAGTCTGGTGGTATTAGGTCTTGTGATCGAGGTGGCCACTCAATTCTTCCACGTCGTCATATCCACCTCAGTTCGAAATTAAGACATAACCACTCCCGAACGCGTAAGCCATAGTTAATCTTAAACCATGTTAAACTACCATTGCCACGACCTGTACATGACAGTGACAGTCAATACTATTTTTGGTAATATATAAACTGACAGCTAAAGACAATCGTTGTTTCACAAAGATAGTTAAAGGTGACACCAAGCGAATGAAGTCTGAAGATCTTAACAAGGAATATTCTTTTCTGAACCTATTTTATTGGCCCTATAGAAGTACAAAGAAAAGCAAAATGTCCACTTAGCTACTGTCGGGTTAAAAACACAACTACTGTCCGGTTAGAAATATGCATTTCTACGATATTTTAAACTAAAAGTAAATAATAGTTGTTTCAAATCAGATTAATTATACAATAAATCAACTAATATTTCTTAAATAAAGTTTCAGGAAAGTATAGTTCCTATCGCACGAACGCAGGTGTTCCCCAAGGTTCCATCCTTGGCCCCACTCTATTCCTTATTTTCATCAACGACCTTCCTGACGCCATAGATTCCCAAGTTGGCATCTACGCGGACGACACTACAATTTACTCCTGCCTCAAAAACAAATGTAGTGTCGGTGACAAAACTAACCTGACCGTGCGTTTTGAAATGGACCTCCAATCGGTTGTTAATTGGGGCAAGAATTGGCTGGTCAACTTTAACGCCTCAAAAACTAAACTACTCTCTATTAATCACCATAGAGATCCTTCCCTGCCCCCCATTAGAATGTCTGATAGGCAACTTCTCGAGAGCAACTCCCTGCGTCTGCTCGGTCTCACGTTGACTGCTGACCTGAGATGGAACAAATACATTGAATCAAATGCTTCGTCCACCGCAAGGAAAGTTGGCTCGCTGTGCCGCGCCAGGAAATTTTTCACCCCGGAATCGATACTTCAAATATACAAAACAATCATTCGCTCTTGCATGAAGTATTGCTGCCATATATGGTCTGGGGCACCTTCTGTTTAACTCTGAGTTCTTGACAAGATCCAGAGACGGATATGTAATATAACTGGCCCTGATCTGGCATCTCGTCTACAGTCACTCTCTCAGAGACGCGCCGTCGCCTCTCTCTGTCTTTTCTACAAATACTTTCATGGTAATTGCTCCGATGAGCTGCTTTCACTGGTTCCCAGACTTCATGAATTCAAGCGCCCTACGAGGCTGGCATCCCGCTCCCACCCTTACACTGTAGAAACTTTTAAATGTAGCCGTCTCTTCTACTCCAATAGCTTCATACCTCGCATCTCTCGACTGTGGAACACCCTTCCCAATTACTGTTTCTCTGAGAGCTATAATCTCCAACTATTCAAATGTAATGTCAATCGACATCTCCTGTCACCTTGATCTATCCACTATCCCTCTCCTCATCCTTTGTTCTATCACTCCTATCTGCTCTCGCTCCAAATCTTCTGTAACCCCCTGCATCCTATTGGCTTCACGCCTTGCTCAGGGCATAATGCTTAAAAAAAAAAAAGTAAAAAGATTTTTTTAATAAAGATGTAAGATTAAAAAAAGAGCTCTAGTCAGCTATTTTAACAAAAAAACAAACAAAAAAAACAGTCAAGTCATTTTAAATTAGCTTTTGAAATATAGCAAAGTAATTTACTTATTGGAAATATTAAATTTAATCAATTACCTTGAATTTAAAAGTAAAATTAAAGCTTGAAGAATGATTTTTTATTTTTTTAAAATTCATTTTAAATTTTAGTTTTATAACAGTAGACCCGAGAAAAATATTTTTTCGACGAATCTTTCATGATAAATATTTTATAAATTTCAGCTAGTAATGCAGGCTACATCTACAATGAATGCTTAAGGTTTCCTTATAAGAAAAAGGCTAATGTTTCCATTACCATAGGAAGAGATATAGTATATGTAAGTTACGGTAAAATCTGAGCATTCAAAAATCCTCTGAGAAGTCTTGGTATATATCTCCATGACATCTCCATGGATGAGGAGAATTTGATGCATAAGGAAAATATTTTAAAAAAACAGACATCCCAAATTTTATAAGGATATGTGCTCTTCATGTAGATAAAATACAGTTTAAGCTGCTTTATTATTTTTCATCCGTAAGAATAGAGCAAAAGTTGTTATTTCTTCCAAAGAAATAAAATAAAATAAAATGATAGGTAATATATCAAGTAATTCAGTCCATTTCTGCAACGCGGGATACGCGGGTAAAATCATTTCAATTCCCCTCTTCCTCATATCAAAATCCTTCCAACAGAATTCCGTCAGTCAAAGAGCACCAAACTCTAGCCAAATCACTTGATGAGCACTGAAGTACGAATAGACTGTCGTTATTGAAATGAAATGTATTTAACATCACCACAGAGAATTTCAAATTGAATCGGAGTAAATGATACCTCCTGGCAAGGTTACAAAATAACTAACACATAACTGAGAGTACTATCACGTTCTCTTTTCAAACAAAAGCCTTTATTCAGTACAATAACAAACTAGTTTTATTTCTCTCTGTTTATATAACTGACGATATCAATGGCCTCATACCATGACACGCCACAGATTAATTTTCTTAATAGATGTGAATTGATATACAATCTTGGGTAAGATTGTGAAGTGGATTTTTCGTTTCTATTTCTAAGGATTTGAATTAAGAATTTTTCTTCACTGAGACGAGTTGCTTCCCAAAACTACAGAACCTTTTTTTCCCTTTTTATGTAACCAATAGCCGGGTGAAAAAGCAATGGATTCATTGAATACTATAAGGCATTAGTAAGTAAATGAACTCAAAAATGTTAAGCCGGTTTTTTCCGATTAACAGCTATTGGTTACACCACCCCCACAGACACACCAAATCCACATATCAATCAGAGGATTTATTAAGCAAATATCTCAAAACTGACATTCACTCAATTGATTGAACATAATGGAAGTATTTGCTACGAGTATGTGTCGGACGGAATTTGGTAGGCACGTTTAAATATAACAAAAAAAATACGTCTATAATAGGATTATCTACATGTAAGAAAAAATAATGGATAGCGGCTCGGATTGAGGAATCGGAGAGCCTAGTTCGAAATGTTTTTCTTGTTATAGTTACATTAAAAAACCCAAATTTAAAAAGATAGACGCTTCTGTTTAAGTCTTTTTTTCTGGTTAATGTAAACAAAATGTAACAAAAACATTTCAAATTCATTTTTACCTTGAAAAAGTCGGAAGACGAAACGCGCCGGCAAAACCTAAGATTTTTTTCCAATTGTCATTTTATACCAATGCGTCTTGTCCACAGAATTGATCTGTGAATTTAACTATATATATATATATATATATATATATATATATAATTATTTATTTAAAAATATGATTCCAAATCACGACATAAGAAGTCCCATGTTTCAAAACAAGAGCCGAAAACTTCAATATATTTATTTAAATTAAATTGAGTTAAAAAAGCTCTGTCCCATCTTCAAGCGACATTTTTTTTTGATTATTTACCTAACCAGTTCCTTCCTATTTTCTATATATTTTCACACACACACACACACACACACACACACACACACACACACACACATATATATATATATATATATATATATATATATATATATATCTTCTCGTAATTTATCTGCACACGGAGTTTCATAGCAAGATCTTTTTTTGTTTTGCTTTGTTTTTTAGAGAAAAAATATTACGAAAACGTAACATTTATTTGTAATAATCTTATAAATAACGTAATATTAACATTTAAGATCAAACTTAGAATTTGTTTACATATGCTGAACTCGTGTATAATATAGTGATAAAATATGAATACAGTGTTTTTTTTTCTTTTAAAATTTGATTCAAATTTAATATTAAATTCAGAAAAAATATTTCACTTGTCAACCCACAGTAATTCATGTGTAGTAAAACATTGCTGTTCTAACCATGGACATGAATAAATAGTTAATTTAGTGAAAGATTTCCAATTATATATAACTCACATATCATATATATATATATATATATATATATATATATATATATATATATAGATAGATAGATAGATAGATAGATAGATATTTAAACGTAAATAGATAGGTAGACACACCTGTGTTTCATATGAGAATTGTGTTTGCATGAGTGAGCAAACACTGGGTCGAAATGGCCGTACACGTAAGAAAGAGTCAGTGCGAATGAATTGAATTTAGAGACGAATTTGGAAACCTGAGAAGGTCTAAATAAATAACTTTTTTTTTCTTAAACAACGTCATTCAAGTAGACAACAGCGAACCACAATAGGAAAATGAATCGGACGTAGTTATTATTTATTTTTTATTTTTTTTGTGAAAATAAGTCAATAGTGAAATGAACATAATGGCGTAAATAAAAAAAGACGGACGTCATTTTTAGCATCTCCATAGCCTGACCTTAACTCCACCTTCTTTTGTGAATCAGCCACGAGGAAACAACTTGAATGTTTGGGGATACGCATGTTTGGGCCTGGGCAAATCTAAACAGTACTCTCTTTCTCTCTTTCACACATATACACATACTGACACATATGCGCACACACATATATCATATTTTCTTTTGGATAATACGAGACGTTTTGAAAGAAAATTAAAAGCAAAAAGGAGGGTCGTATTAATAAACAAGTAGACATTTTCAGAAAGTTTTACTCATCTTAAAAAAACGTCTTATTTGAAACAGCAAGATTGCAAATACAATCAATTTCTTCACAAAATTAAAATTTCACTCAGCTTTAAAAAAAAGTCTTATTTGAAACAGCAACATTGCAAATACACTCAAATTATTCACAAAAAATTTTACTCAGCTTAAAAGAACGTATTATTTGAAACAGTAAGTTGGCAAATACAATTACTGTGTTCACAAAATAAAAATTATACTCACCTTAAAAGAACGTATTATTTGGAACTGCAAGATTGCAAATACACTTAATTTGTTCGCAAAATAATATTACTCAGCTTAAAAAACATCTTATTTGAAACAGCTAAATTTCAAATAAACTCAATTTGTTCACAAAACATTACTCAGATTAAAAGAACGTCTTATTTGAAACTTATTTCTTCACAAAATAAAATTATTTACTGAAAAAGAACGTCTTATTTGAAACAGGAAGAATGCAAATACAAAATCACAAAATAAAACTTAAAAAGAACGTCTTATTTGAAAACAGGAAGAATGCAAAATACAACCAATTTCTTCACAAAATAAAAATTTATTTACTGAGCTTAAAATAAAATTATTTACTGAGCTTAAAAGAACGTCTTATTTGAAACAGGAAGAATGCAAATACAACCAATTTCTTCACAAAATAAAATTATTTACTGAGCTTAAAAGAACGTCTTATTTGAAACAGGAAGAATGCAAATACAACCAATTTCTTCACAAAATAAAATTATTTACTGAGCTTAAAAGAACGTCTTATTTGAAACAGGAAGAATGCAAATACAACCAATTTCTTCACAAAATAAAAATTATTTACTGAGCTTAAAAGAACGTCTTATTTGAAACAGGAAGAATGCAAATACAACCAATTTCTTTCAAAAATAAAATTATTTACTACAACCAATTTCTTCACAAAAGATTAAAAGAACGTCTTATTTGAAACAGGAAGAAGAAACCAATTTCTTCACAAAATAAAAATTATTTACTGAGCTAAAAGAACGTCTTATTTGAAAATTTTCACAAAATAAAATTATTTACTGAGCTTAAAAGAACGTCTTATTTGAAAACAAATACAACCAATTTCTTCACAAAATAAAAAATGACTTTAAAAGAAAATTATTCACAAAATAAAATTATTTACTGAGCTTAAAAGAACGTCTTATTTGAAACAGGAAGAATGCAAATACAACCAATTTCTTCACAAAATAAAATTATTTACTCAGATTAAAAGAACGTCTTATTTGAAACAGGAAGAATGCAAATACAACCAATTTCTTCACAAAATAAAATTATTTACTCAGATTAAAAGAACGTCTTATTTGAAACAGTATTATAGTATATATACTCAGTTTGTTCACAAAATTAAAATTTTACTCAGCTTTAAAAAAAAACGTCTTATTTGAAGCAGCAAGATTGCAAATGCACTCAAATTATTCACAAAATTTTTTTACTCAGCTTAAAACAACGTGTTATTTGAAACAGCAAGATTTCAAATACACTCAATTTGTTCACAAAAAATTACTCAGTTTACAAGAACGTGTTATTTGAAAAAGAAAGTTACCAAATACAATCGCAAAATAAGTTTTACTCAGCTTAAAAGAACGTGTTATTTGTTCACAAAATAAAGTTTGTTTATATTTTGATTATCTTTTTTTTTATATAAAATTTTCTCTCTTCATTTTTAATGAAAGACATTTTTTTTATTTTCATTTTCTATTAATATATATAATTATAATAGTCTTATCAAACAGAAAAGTAAAATGTATTACTGGGTATTAAATATAGCCCAAAATTAGAAAATATGTTTTGAAACAGAAATGAGGAGAAGAAACATAGAAACACACCACTGCTAAATACCCGGTCAATTTCTATTCTTTCATCTCATGAAAAATTAAATATTGTAGTGAAATATATGTGCAAAAATCGGATTGTAATAGATAGTGGGGTAGAACTTAAAAAGTATACATAGGGATGATTATTTTAAGATATTTTTATGTTTATACATTCTTTTTAGAGATACAAATATTTAAGTAAATGCTCTGTTTTATAATAAACAGTATTAACATTTACCGGCCTGAATGCTGTTTAATACTGTTTATTATAAACAGAAAATTTACTTAAATATTTGCATCTATAAAAAGAATGTATAAGAATAAAATGTCTTTAAAAAATTGTCAGACTTTGTCCATTTCATAATGTGTGACGTCATAGGGATGATTGTATGACAAGTTCGTATTATACTCAAAGATGTATTTTTTAACCTGGTTTTAGCTTCAGAAATCGGGGTTCGTGATATACTCAAGTCGTATCCTACAGAAGAAAATACGGTATATATATATATATATATATATATATATATATATATATATATATATATATATATATGTGTGTGTGTGTGTGTGTGTGTGTGTGTGTGTGTGTGTGTGTGTGTGAAAAATATTTTGATACAGTATATCTGTAAAAGACAATACAAACATAGACAAAAAAAAAGAAAAATTATCTTAAATAGAGTGTTTCATCCTCTCAGGGACTTTGCATAATAAAGTCCCTCAGAAGACGAAACGCGTCGGCTAAGATAATTATGCTGTTTTAATGTTAATATAATGTCAACGTCGGACGTTTCGGTCTAATAGACCATCTTCAGGACATTGCTTTTATGCCCATCGTCTTTTTCATGTTGAATTAAATATGGTCTATGTTAATTATATTTTATGAATATGTCCTGAAGATGGTTTATTAGACCGAAACGTCCGACGTTGACATTATATTAACATTAAAACAGCATAATTGCATATTAGGATTTTCGTTTGTTTTTCCGTATATTTTTTTCATATATATATATATATATATATATATATATATATATATATATATATATATATATATATATATATATATATATAAAAAAACAAATAGAAACTAAATGAAATTGGCTAAACTATAAATCCAAACACGTGTTTTTAAAAAAATAAATTTAAAGTTTAGAATTTGTGAAGATGGTTAGTCACATCAGCGTGACCATCAGTTTAGTCCAATGATTCCCTAAAGGACGAAATGCGTCTCGGAAAATCTTTTTTCCATTTTGTCATTGATTTTCCTAATGATTTTCTGAAGGATGCTGAGAATTCCATGGGCCGAGCATGTGAGAAACGACGATGGATTAATAAAATAGAAAAACAAGTGAATCTTTTGCTTATTATCTGAATGAGACATTTAAAATTTCTAATGCCCATGCTGAGGAAACATAAATTAGAAAATTTTGATATTCACAGGACAGATAGAAGGCAAACGAATTGAATAAAAATGTTAATATGATTAATGGCAAAATTACTTCTCTAACAGAACTTAATGAGACATTAACTTATATCCGAGTTGTTGTCAGATGGAAGACACATGCCAAGAACTTTCGACAATTTCAAATTGTCATCTTCAAGGCACAATTTTCTTGTATAGGCAAATACTATGACGAACGATTTGTAGACCAAAAGATGTTTTATTTAAATTACGCTATTTATTGACACCGTCCTGGGTAAAACGATAAACTACATCCGCGTTCTGAGTAAGACGATAAACTACATCCGCGTACTGTGTATGACGATACACTACGTCTGCGTCTTGGGTATGACGATAAACTACGTCCGCGTCCTGGGTATGACAATAAACTACGTTCGCATCCTGGGTAAGACGTTAAACAATGTCTAACAGGAATACCTCTGATCAGGAGGTTTTGAGGAGCGTAGAACCACCTCCTAATTGCTGGTGTTCCCAGGTCCACCCTGACTCGGTGTGGTAACACCTGTTAGGGTTCCCGCTCTGGGCAAATAGTTGACAGTCATACTTATGTAAAAATTGGTTTTAATACCAGAAATACTTTGTAATAAAAAAAAATGGTTGAAATATATATGTATACATACACACCATCTGTACCAAGCTATCGCTATGAATCTATTTCAAACTTTTGTTGGCATTAAATGACCCACTGTGGTTGATATGTGTTGAAACTTGACTAATGCATGGAATAATAATACAACACAAAATGTACTTAGAACAAAATGTATTGAAACAAGAAAGTGTACACAATATTTACATATAGTCTTTTGTATATTCCTGGGAAGACCGTTCCTGGAGAATGGGTTGACTTAGTCGCAGTCGGGCAGAGTCTCTGGATTGAATCTCTTGATTCCTCTCCCCGTCTTCTCGGTACCAACCATATTTATATGGTCGGTACTCCACTATGCAAATTAGGTGGATCCTACCACAACAATATGCCATAAAACAAAACAACCAACCAAACTATTTATTGACAACTGAATATATGTTTTGATTCTTCCGATGTCACGACGCTCAATAAATGGAGGAATTACAGTTGGATCCATTATGGTGAAAGTACTAATAAGCATATTAACTAGACTGTCACCATTATTTGAATGTCAGCTTGTCACAACCAAGTTTTGTTTTCGTTCTGACAAGGAGAGTAATAATAGCATATACGATGTTATCTGAAATGTAACGGCTCTGTATGTCCTGCATGAGCTATGGGCGAAAACGTATAAGATGACTGTGTTATCATCTTACATGATATCTTGAGAATATAAAACTGTAATCTTAGCGTTTTCTTCGCTTACAGAGACAGAAGAGATGAATGTTGTAACAGGACAAATCGTGACTGCTTCACCCCGACTGTGCACCTGCTCACAATGCCCTAAGCATCCGACAGTTGCTGGTCGAACTAAACATCGCCGTACTGGGTCATCCTCTCTATTCAACTGATCTTACTTTGTGTATCTTTTTTTTTCCCCAAGCTCAATGCGATAATCAAGGAGAACCATTTTGAAGGAGTGGAGGCCATCAAGAGAGCCGTAACGAGAGAGATGAGAGCCATGCAAGAAGAATCTTTGTCAGCTCTGCATAGAAGAGTGACAGAGAAGTTTTGAAAAGCCCATTAGATTCGATGGGGATAACTTTGAATGGGAAACCATGTAGTTTTTGGGTTGGAATTTAAATTCATCGTGGCACCAGTCCCTTTTCAGGCAGATCTCGTGTATCATCTAACAACACCAGGAAATTGAATACCACTCCAATAAAAAATTGTATACATTCTATGTCAATCTCACAGCAGCATATGACCACATAAATATTGATACATGCTTCTCCTCCATTAGAAACTATCCTCCAAGATCTGATTCAACTGAAAGTCTAGATCTGACAGATGAAATATGTCGGTCCCCAGAATCGTACATATCTGGCAAGAACCCTAATACAAAAAAAAATATCAAACCTAGTCAGGAGTAAAACAAGCAAGAAATGAATGCCTTAGTCTATTAAATATTTTCGTTGCCTATATACAAACACAGATGTGAAGAGATAGGCACTGATCATTTAATCATTCTATGGCACATCCGAAATAAATCTACTAATAGAGAACAGCATTCCCGCTTTTCACAACGAGGCCAATGTACTGATGATATAGAGGCTATTCGGATTACATAGATATTCATAGTTGGGATACTAATTAGGACGCAGTAGAAGTCAATCAGTTATGTGCCATGCGTGATACACACTAAGGCGATCATGTATCTTTCGATACATGACTGACGAGACAGATTTTTTTCCCGCAGTAGGTTCCCAATTCTTTTTGCGGTAGACCAGCACCGGTTTTTCCTGCTATTTACCCATAGCTGGCGGGAGAAGAAGAGTATTCATACTTTTCCCAAGGGTATTAGCACGAAAGTGAATATAATGGATTTGACTGGAATCCGAACTCGGCTCCCCGATTACTCAATCCGTGTCGCTATCCATTGCTCCACGCAATAGAAACCTTTCCAAAAAAAGAAACTTTGATCTAGAATTGGGATGAAATCAGCGAGAGCTCGTACTCTGATTCCATCATAAAATGTCAGCATGTAGAATTTATTTACATTATTCGGACTATTGTCCTCATCTTTGTCGCCATATTTATCACAACGTTTCGGCCGTTGTACGCTCTGGCCTTCTTCAGGTGTTTGGAATGTCGAACTGAACCCTTTATTTCGCTCACTGGGGTAGACTATTCTAGTTTCACGTGCCATGTTTAATGGATGTCCGTTATCAGTTATCTCCTGTTAATTTCCCTCTGAAAGTTCTCCACTGCCTTAACCGGGTATTGAACTCACACTCTTTGGATCCTGTCACTGGATCTAACCAACGCCTTTATAAACTGTGCCATGTGTCTCCATGGGTTGCTTCTTGTACCAAACCTCTTTTATACTTTATATAAATGATCTAAGGCTAAGAATATACTCAGATCATTTGTGAATATCTATACTGGTGATAGAACAGTATATGAGCGCACCTCCCAAACTCGTGATGACCTACTGTACTGTACTGATGCGGCATTCACCCTGGGCGGATTGAGCCGGCTTCTTCCTGTTATGAGAAGAAGATTCTTGGGATAAATTAGGGTACCCAGGCCTACTCGTAAACTCGTGATGACCAGAGATTAGCAACTGATCTCTCCTTTGATCTAAAATATACACTGCTCTGTACAGTGTGATCTTGGTCTGACAAGTGTGATTTTTGGTCAGGAAGACACGTCTACAATTTTTCTGCACCATTCGCACGCTTTTCTTGATCTGTTCTCCTGAACTGGAATCTCACCTGGGTACATTATAGATAGGGTAGCGGATATTCTGAAGAAGTTTTCAGTCATCAGACATTCACTGGAAGAATCCTCTCAATGACAAAATCTTTTCTTACTGATAAGTCCTTGACGGTCAATGGTCAGTTATCCGGGCCCGTAGCAATCAATGCAAACGTCAACAGTGGTCGCTTCTCAGACCAACCATCTTTTTCTTTATATAAATGATCTGCCTAAGAATATACTCCAGTCATTTGTGAATATCTATGCTTATAATACAACGGTATATGGATGTACCTCCAAAACCCTCTCCTCTGACCTAGCTCTAACGTCTCAGTGGGGGGAAATGGCTGGTTACATTCAATGCCTCGAATATCAAACTTGTTACATTCTACCATTGCCGATGATTCTAACGCATGTTACGGTGAATGGATGGTCTTTAAACTCAATCGAGATCTCATGTGGGGCTCGTACATATGGTTCATCCCTAAATGAACCGCATCTAAGATGCTGGAAAATATTCGGTTATCAAATATCAAACTTGTTACATTCTACCATTGCCGATGATTCTAACGCATGTTACGGTGAATGGATGGTCTTTAAACTCAATCGAGATCTCATGTGGGGCTCGTACATATGGTTCATCCCTAAATGAACCGCATCTAAGATGCTGGAAAATATTCGGTTATCAAATATCAAACTTGTTACATTCTACCATTGCCGATGATTCTAACGCATGTTACGGTGAATGGATGGTCTTTAAACTCAATCGAGATCTCATGTGGGGGTGGTACATATGGTTCATCCCTAAATGAACCGCATAAGATGGTTCATCAAATATCAAACTTGAACCATTGCGATGATTCTATGTTACGGTGAATGGATGGTCTTTAAACTCAATCGAGGTCTCATGTGGGGTTCTACATATGGTTCATCTAAATTCCAGTGGAAAATATTCGGTTCTCTGTACTGTTCCAGTAACTATCTGACTCCTCTTCTACCGCTGCAAAGCTAGATCAGGTATAAAATGGGGGTATTGCTGAAATATATGGGAAGGAGCTGCCCAGTTTCTCACTTTCCAGTCTTGATAGAGTTCAAAAGCGTCTTTTTGTCCTTGTGGCTGAGGTGTTATTTTTAACCATACAACTCCTTTCTCAGTGACAAAACATCGCAAGCCTCTCGCTGCTCTATGGCTATCGTCGTCGAAAGTATTCAGGTATAGTTTAATTCCTTAGTTCCGCCAGTTTTAACCTTCATGGCTGAGACCCACCATGCTACACCCGTTGTATCGAACCATCGTCATCCTCTTCGTATGCCCTTGGTGAGACATAACTTCCACTCGAACATCTTCTTCACGCGAATCGCGGCTCTGTAGAACCGACTCCCAAGTGTGTTTTATCGCTCACTACAATCCTAACCCGTTCTCATCTAGCACCAACCGTTATCCTCGACACATATCCGTATGAAACATGCCTTTGATTATTTAACCCTCTACCTCGAGTAGAAATAAAAACGGTCCTTGTACAAGGTGAATAAAATATATATTCAAGTATGGATCTGTTATAACAATTTTATAATAAGAGATATAAAAAGTAAATAGAGAATATCCTTTGCTAGTGGTAGTTTCTTCCAAAAATCTTAAATTACCCCGAAACCAAAATATTATCTCCAAAACTCGAATAATGTTTTTACGTAGACTCGTCAGATCGAGACATTCGTATGGATGTCGCCAAAGTTTTTTTATATTTTTTTTCTGAAATATACAACAGCTTTCTCAGAGGTTTATAGAGGGTGATTGAAAAGTAACATTCTATTCTATCCCGTCTTGTAAAAATTATAGTTAGAAGGGAGAGTGTCATAGGTCCTTACCTATAACTACAGAATAAACTCTTCCTAACACTATGTATACTAGGCCTCTCAAGAGAGAGGGACGAATCAAGCCGATCTTTTCGACTTGACGGTCGAACTCTCTGCTTTTGAGCAGAAAGGAACCCGGACGAGAATCTCGTTCGGGGTGAATGACCTACCCTGATCTCGAAGGGCAGAACCCACGATAAAAAATGACCTCGTTGGGGGAAATACCAACAAGCCGATCCCTATCTCGTTTTTACGAGTTCGCCGAAGGGCAGAATCTCGTTCGGGGTGAATGGGCATATTTTTGGCTGAGCCTACGGGCTCAGGAAACCCACGATAAAAATGACCTTGTGTCGCATGCAACCCTCGTGGGGGGTGGCTAGATACTGAATCAAGCCGATCTTTTCGACTTGACGGTCGAACTCTCTGCTTTTGAGCAGAAAGGAACCCGGACGAGGTTCCGCCGAAGGGCAGAATTTCGTTCGGGGTGAATGACCCACCCTGATCTCGTTTTTACGAGTTATACGGGCATTTTTGGCTGAGCCTACGGGCTCAGGAAACCCACGATAAAAATGACCTTGTGTCGCATGCAACCCTCGTGGGGGGGTGGCTAGATACTGAATCAAGCCGATCTTTTCGACTTGACGGTCGAACTCTCTGCTTTTGAGCAGAAAGGAACCCGGACGAGGTTCCGCCGAAGGGCAGAATCTCGTTCGGGGTGAATGACCTACCCTGATCTCGTTTTTACGAGTCATACGGGCATATTTTTGGCTGAGCCTACGGGCTCAGGAAACCCACGATAAAAATGACCTTGTGTCGCATGCAACCCTCGTGGGGGGTGGCTAGATACTGAATCAAGCCGATCTTTTCGACTTGACGGTCGAACTCTCTGCTTTTGAGCAGAAAGGAACCCGGACGAGGTTCCGCCGAAGGGCAGAATCTCGTTCGGGGTGAATGACCTACCCTGATCTCGTTTTTACGAGTTATACGGGCATATTTTTGGCTGAGCCTACGGGCTCAGGAAACCCACGATAAAAATGACCTTGTGTCGCATGCAACCCTCGTGGGGGTGGCTAGATACTGAATCAAGCCGATCTTTTCGACTTGACGGTCGAACTCTCTGCTTTTGAGCAGAAAGGAACCCGGACGAGGTTCCGCCGAAGGGCAGAATCTCGTTCGGGGTGAATGACCTACCCTGATCTCGTTTTTTACGAGTTATACGGGCATATTTTTGGCTGAGCCTACGGGCTCAGGAAACCCACGATAAAAATGACCTTGTGTCGCATGCAACCCTCGTGGGGGGGTGGCTAGATACTGAATCAAGCCGATCTTTTCGACTTGACGGTCGAACTCTCTGCTTTTGAGCAGAAAGGAACCCGGACGAGGTTCCGCCGAAGGGCAGAATCTCGTTCGGGGAAAATGACCTACCCGATCTCGTTTTTACGAGTTATACGGGCATATTTTTGGCTGAGCCTACGGGCTCAGGAAACCCACGATAAAAATGACCTTGTGTCGCATGCAACCCTCGTGGGGGGTGGCTAGATACTGAATCAAGCCGATCTTTTCGGCTTGACGGTCGAACTCTCTGCTTTTGAGCAGAAAGGAACCCGGACGAGGTTCCGCCGAAGGGCAGAATCTCGTTCGGGGTGAATGACCTACCCTGATCTCGTTTTTACGAGTCATACGGGCATATTTTTGGCTGAGCCTACGGGCTCAGGAAACCCACGATAAAAATGACCTTGTGTCGCATGCAACCCTCGTGGGGGGTGGCTAGATACTGAATCAAGCCGATCTTTTTCGACTTGACGGTCGAACTCTCTGCTTTTGAGCAGAAAGGAACCCGGACGAGGTTCCGCCGAAGGGCAGAATCTCGTTCGGGGTGAATGACCTACCTGATCTCGGTTTTACGAGTTATACGGGCATATTTTTTTGGCTGAGCCTACGGGCTCAGGAAACCCACGATAAAATGACCTTGTGTCGCATGCAACCCTCGTGGGGGGGTGGCTAGATACTGAATCAAGCCGATCTTTTCGACTTGACGGTCGAACTTTCTGCTTTTGAGCAGAAAGGAACCCGGACGAGGTTCCGCCGAAGGGCAGAATCTCGTTCGGGGTGAATGACCCACCCTATCTCGTTTTTACGAGTTATACGGGCATATTTTTGGCTGAGCCTACGGGCTCAGGAAACCCACGATAAAAATGACCTTGTGTCGCATGCAACCCTCGTGGGGGTGGCTGATACTGAATCAAGCCGATCTTTTCGACTTGACGGTCGAACTCTTTGCTTTTCAGCAGAAAGGAACCCGGACGAGGTTCCGCCGAAGGGCAGAATCTCGTTCGGGTGAATGACCTACCCCGATCTCGTTTTTACGAGTTATACGGGCATATTTTTGGCTGAGCCTACGGGCCCAGGAAACCCACGATAAAAATGACCTTGTGTCGCATGCAACCCTCGTCAGGGGGGGGTGGCTAGATACTGAATCAAGCCGATCTTTTCGGCTTGACGGTCGAACTCTGCTTTGAGCAGAAAGGAACCCGGACGAGGTTCCGCCGAAGGGCAGAATCTCGTTCGGGGTGAATGACCTACCCTGATCTCGTTTTTACGAGTTATACGGGCATATTTTTTGGCTGAGCCTACGGGCTCAGGAAACCCACGATAAAATGACCTTGTGTCGCATGCAACCCTCGTGGGGGGGGTGGCTAGATACTGAATCGAGCCGATCTTTTCGGCTTGGCGGTCGAACTCTCTGCTTTTGAGCAGAGAGGAACCCGGACGAGGTTCCGCCGAAGGGCAGAATCTCGTTCGGGGTGAATGACCTAACCTGATCTCGTTTTTACGAGTTATACGGGCATATTTTTTGGCTGAGCCTACGGGCTCAGGAAACCCACGATAAAAAATGACCTTGTGTCGCATGCAACCCTCGTGGGGGTGGCTAGATACTGAATCAAGCCGATCTTTTCGACTTGATGGTCGAACTCTCTGCTTTTGAGCAGAAAGGAACCCGGACGAGGTTCCGCCGAAGGGCAGAATCTCGTTCTGAGGGGTGAATGACCTACCTGATCTCGTTTTTACGAGTTATACGGACATATTTTTGGCTGAGCCTACGGGGCTCAGGAAACCCACGATAAAAATGACCTTGTGTCGCATGCAACCCCTCGGGGGGTGGCTAGATACTGAATCAAGCCGATCTTTTCGGCTTGATGGTCGAACTCTGCTTTTGAGCAGAAAGGAACCCGGACGAGGTTCCGCCGAAGGGCAGAATCTCGTTCGGGGTGAATGACCTACCCTGATCTCGTTTTTACGAGTCATACGGGCATATTTTTTGGCTGAGCCTACGGGCTCAGGAAACCCACGATAAAAACGACCTTGTGTCGCATGCAACCCTCGTGGGGGGGTGGCTAGATACTGAATCAAGCCGATCTTTTCGACTTGATGGTCGAACTTTCTGCTTTTGAGCAGAAAGGAACCCGGACGAGGTTCCGCCGAAGGGCAGAATCTCGTTCGGGGAGAAATGACCATCCTGATCTCGTTTTTACGAGTCATACGGGCATATTTTTGGCTGAGCCTACGGGCTCAGGAAACCCACGATAAAAAAATGACCTTGTGTCGCATGCAACCCTCGAACGGGGGTGGTTCGGGGTAGATACCTGAATCTCGTTTTTAAGCCGATATTTTCGAGCCTTGACGGTCGAACTTGTTCGCATGCAACCCTCGTGGGGGTGGCTAGATGCCTTGATGGTGAGCAGAAAAGGAACCCGGACGAGGTTCCGCCGAAGGGCAGAATCTCGTTCGGGGTGAAAGACCTACCTGATCTCGTTTTTACGAGTCATACGGGCATATTTTTTTGGCTGAGCCTACGGGCTCAGGGAAACCCACGATAAAAATGACCTTGTGTCGCATGCAACCCTCGTGGGGGTGGCTAGATACTGATTCAAGCCGATCTTTTCGGCTTGACGGTCGAACTCTGCTTTTGAGCAGAAAGGAACCCGGACGAGGTTCCGCCGAAGGGCAGAATCTCGTTCGGGGTGAATGACCTACCCGATCTCGTTTTTACGAGTTATACGGGCATATTTTTGGCTGAGCCTACGGGCTCAGGAAACCCACGATAAAAAATGACCTTGTGTCGCATGCAACCCTCGTGGGCGGGGGGTGGCTAGATACAGAATCAAGCAGATCTTTTCGACTTGACGGTCGAACTCTCTGCTTTTGAGCAGAAAGGAACCGGACGAGGTTCCGCCGAAGGGCAGAATCTCGTTCGGGTGAATGACCTAACCGATCTCGTTTTTACGAGTCATACGGGCATATTTTTGCTGAGCCTACGGGCTCAGGAAACCCACGATAAAAATGACCTTGTGTCGCATGCAACCCTCGTGGGGGGTGGCTAGATACTGAATCAAGCCGATCTTTTCGGCTTGACGGTCGAACTCTGCTTTTGAGCAGAAAGGAACCCGGACGAGATTCCGCCGAAGGGCAGAATCTCGTTCGGGGTGAATGACCTACCCTGATCTCGTTTTTACGAGTCATACGGGCATATATTTTTGGCTGAGCCTACGGGCTCAGGAAACCCACGATAAAAAAATGACCTTGTGTCGCATGCAACCCTCGTGGGGGGTGGCTAGATACTGAATCAAGCCGATCTTTTCGACTTGACGGTCGAACTCTCTGCTTTTGAGCAGAAAGGAACCCGGACGAGGTTCCGCCGAAGGGCAGAATCTCGTTCGGGGTGAATGACCAACCTGATCTCGTTTTTACGAGTTATACGGGCATATTTTTGGCTGAGCCTACGGGCTCAGGAAACCCACGATAAAAATGACCTTGTGTCGCATGCAACCCTCGTGGGGGTGGCTAGATACTGAATCAAGCCGATCTTTTCGGCTTGACGGTCGAACTCTCTGCTTTTGAGCAGAAAGGAACCCGGACGAGGTTCCGCCGAAGGGCAGAATCTCGTTCGGGGTGAATGACTAACCTGATCTCGTTTTTACGAGTTATACGGGCATATTTTTGGCTGAGCCTACGGGCTCAGGAAACCCACGATAAAAATGACCTTGTGTCGCATGCAACCCTCGTGGGGGGTGGCTAGATACTGAATCAAGCCGATCTTTTCGGCTTGACGGTCGAACTCTCTGCTTTTGAGCAGAAAGGAACCCGGACGAGGTTCCGCCGAAGGGCAGAATCTCGTTCGGGGTGAATGACCTAACCCGATCTCGTTTTTACGAGTTATACGGGCATATTTTTGGCTGAGCCTACGGGCTCAGGAAACCCACGATAAAAAATGACCTTGTGTCGCATGCAACCCTCGTGGGGGTGGCTAGATACTGAATCAAGCCGAGCTTTTCGACTTGACGGTCGAACTTTCTGCTCTTGAGCAGAAAGGAACCCGGACGAGGTTCCGCCGAAGGGCAGAATCTCGTTCGGGGAGAAATGACCATCCTGATCTCGTTTTTACGAGTCATACGGGCATATTTTTGGCTGAGCCTACGGGCTCAGGAAACCCACGATAAAAAACGACCTTGTGTCGCATGCAACCCTCGTGGGGGGTGGCTAGATACTGAATCAAGCCGATCTTTTCGACTTGATGGTCGAACTTTCTGCTTTTGAGCAGAAAGGAACCCGGACGAGGTTCCGCCGAAGGGCAGAATCTCGTTCGGGGTGAAAGACCTAACCTGATCTCGTTTTTACGAGTCATACGGGCATATTTTTGGCTGAGCCTACGGGCTCAGGAAACCCACGATAAAAACGACCTTGTGTCGCATGCAACCCTCGTGGGGGTGGCTAGATACTGATTCAAGCCGATCTTTTCGGCTTGACGGTCGAACTCTGCTTTTGAGCAGAAAGGAACCCGGACGAGGTTCCGCCGAAGGGCAGAATCTCGTTCGGGGTGAATGACCTACCCGATCTCGTTTTTACGAGTTCATACGGGCATATTTTTGGCTGAGCCTACGGGCTCAGGAAACCCACGATAAAAACGACCTTGTGTCGCATGCAACCCTCGTGGGGGGGGTGGCTAGATACCGAATCAAGCCGATCTTTTTCGGCTTGACGGTCGAACTCTGCTTTTGAGCAGAAAGGAACCCGGACGAGGTTCCGCCGAAGGGCAGAATCTCGTTCGGGGTGAATGACCTACCCGATCTCGTTTTTACGATTTATACGGGCATATTTTTGGCTGAGCCTACGGCTCCAGGAAACCCACGATAAAAATGACCTTGTGTCGCATGCAACCCTCGTGGGGGGGGTGGCTAGATACCGAATCAAGCCGATCTTTTCGGACTTGACGGTCGAACTCTCTGCTTTTGAGCAGAAAGGAACCCGGACGAGGTTCCGCCGAAGGGCAGAATCTCGTTCGGGGTGAATGACCTACCCTATCTCGTTTTTACGAGTCATACGGGCATATTTTTGGCTGAGCCTACGGGGCTCAGGAAACCCACGATAAAAAATGACCTTGTGTCGCATGCAACCCTCGTGGGGGTGGCTAGATACTGAATCAAGCCGATCTTTTCGGACTTGACGGTCGAACTCTCTGCTTTTGAGCAGAAAGGAACCCGGACGAGGTTCCGCCGAAGGGCGGAATCTCGTTCGGGGTGAATGACCTACCCTGATCTCGTTTTTACGAGTCATACGGGCATATTTTTGGCTGAGCCTACGGGCTCAGGAAACCCACGATAAAAACGACCTTGTGTCACATGCAACCCTCGTGGGGGGGTGGCTAGATACTGAATCAAGCCGATCTTTTCGACTTGATGGTCTAACTCTCTGCTCTTGAGCAGAAAGGAACCCGGACGAGGTTCCGCCGAAGGGCAGAATCTCGTTCGGGGTGAAAGACCTAACCTGATCTCGTTTTTACGAGTCATACGGGCATATTTTTGGCTGAGCCTACGGGCTCAGGAAACCCACGATAAAAACGACCTTGTGTCACATGCAACCCTCGTGGGGGGGTGGCTAGATACTGAATCAAGCCGATCTTTTCGACTTGATGGTCGAACTCTCTGCTTTTGAGCAGAAAGGAACCCGGACGAGGTTCCGCCGAAGGGCAGAATCTCGTTTGGGGTGAATGACCACCCTGATCTCGTTTTTACGAGTCATACGGGCATATTTTTTGGCTGAGCCTACGGGCTCAGGAAACCCACGATAAAAACGACCTTGTGTCGCATGCAACCCTCGTGGGGGGTGGCTAGATACTGAATCAAGCCGATCTTTTCGGCTTGACGGTCGAACTCTGCTGCTTTTGAGCAGAAAGGAACCCGGACGAGGTTCCGCCGAAGGGCAGAATCTCGTTCGGGGTGAATGACCTACCCTGATCTCGTTTTTACGAGTTATACGGGCATATTTTTGGCTGAGCCTACGGGCTCAGGAAACCCACGATAAAAACGACCTTGTGTCACATGCAACCCTCGTGGGCGGGGGGTGGCTAGATACCGAATCAAGCCGAGCTTCTCGACTTGACGGTCGAACTCTCTGCTCTTGAGCAGAAAGGAACCCGGACGAGGTTCCGCCGAAGGGCAGAATCTCGTTCGGGGAGAAATGACCAACCCGATCTCGTTTATACGGGTCATACGGGCATTTTTTGGCCGAGCCTATGGGCTTGGGAAAACCACGTAAAAACTCGGCCTTGTGTCACATGCAACCCTCGTGGGGGGGTAGATACCGAATCGAGCCGACTTTCGCGGCTTGACGGTCGAACTCTTTGCTTCTGAGCAGAGAGGAACCCGGACGAGGCTCCGCCGAAGGACAGAGTCTTGTTCGGGGAGGTTGACCAACCCGATCACGTTTATACTGGTTCTACGGGCATTTTTTGACCGAACAAAAAAAACGAGTCATTTCCATAGAAAAATAACCGAGAATTCATAAAATGCCAATCAATGCAACGCTAAAATGCATAAAGACACATCTTTCTTAAAAATATTACCAACAATAGATTTTTGTAGTGAAATTATCGCAAATACATTTTTTTAAATAATAATAATACCTTTTTTACTACATGTAAATTACATACCTTCACTCTGAAAGTATAGAATTATGTACAAAATATTTAGATTTCGGCATAAAATAATCCATAGAAGTTGATATGCAGCTAAACAAAATCCATTATCATGCTTCAAGAAAAAGTTAATTCACTGGATAAATTCAAACATTTACTTGAAAGTTTCATTAAGTTTTTTTAAATGAGTTTACATTGATTATACAGGGTGCGATGGGTAAATTGTCGCCACATTTTTAATTTTTGCGCATGCGTTTTGCTTGATTGTGATTATGTCGACTGCACAGTATGGTAGCATAAGTTGGGCAACGTCTGTGAGAAAAAGAGCACCATGACGCAATTCACTCTGCCAGAAATTTGGAAAAACGGCATGCTGTACTGCTTAGCATTGGCGCCAGAAGCTCCAATACGGACATTTCAGAGTGTCTGCCTCTCAATCTGAAGACAGTGTAGACTATTAGGAAAGATCTGTGTATATATATATATATATATATATATATATATATATATATACGTATGTATGTGTGTATATATATATATATATATGTGTGTGTGTATATATATATATATATATATATATATATATATATATATATATATATATATATATGTTAAGAAATGGACAAGGTCCGACAATTTATTTATTAAAGACATTTTTATTTATGTTTAAAATAAAATAAAATATGTATAAAATAACAACGTTAAACATAAATAAAATGTCTTTAATAAATATATATATATATATATATATATATATATATATATATTTATATATATATATATGTATGTATGTATGTATATATGAAAGTGGATATTGAAATGAGAATTGGTATCATAAAGAAGTTAAACTTAATTTGCAACCAGGATAATTTGATACATCGTAAGAACTGAACTTCTTTCGGTTACCAGGTTTTCTCCCGGCAAACGTCGCAGAAAAGAATTCCTTTTCTCCAAGATCTTTTAACAGACTGAAAAAAAATTCACACAAAAACAAAATGAAAACCTAAAACACTAAACCCTACGAACACGCGTGTGAACACTAAGATATATATGTATATACACTTATGGGGGACTCTCCCGCCGTATTCGACATATAAAGACCAAGCATCTCAGTAAGTAGGAACTGACAGCGCAGACACCATAACACATGATTTGATTATAGTGGTGAAGGTTTTGTGCATAACCAACCACACTTTTTAAAGGGCCAAGTAGTGAGACATGGTGCACGACGTGCCACAAGATTCCCAAACGACCCTCCACAGGATTTAAATTCACAGTTGTCCTGTCCTTCTCCTAGACAAGCTGCCATCCAATATATATATATATATATATATATATATATATATATATATATATATATATTTGTGTGTGTGTGTGTGTGTCCGAAAAGACTCTAAATAAACTAAAACCCGAGTACCCATTAAAATACAAAGATATAAACACACGCACACACACATACACATATATATATATATATATATATATATATATATATATATATGTGTGTGTGTGTGTGTGTGTGTGTGTGTGTGTGTGTGTGTGTATAAAATTGATATATTGCTTTTCTTGTGGATTTAAGGGTGTTATTATATAAACTTAGTTAAAAAGAGATATTTTGACATAAAAATATCATAAAAATTACTTGCACATTTTGTAAATCACCAAGCGTGAAACTGCGTTGTAAAGAGCTAAATGAAACTGAATATAAAAAAATCAGAAAACGATATCAACATAAGTATTAAAAAATTAAATCAAAGCATCTTGTCTGTCGTATGCAATGTGCACATATATATATATATATATATATATATATATAAGATAATCGTAAAGAGCCAAGCAAACCTACCAAGGTTTCACCGAAAAAGGATCTTCAGGGCGTCAGGGCTATCCGTTTCGGTGAAACCTTTGTAGGTTTGCATGGCTCCTTAGGATTATCTTAGGTTTCGCTCTACTTCATGTATTGAGCACCTTACGTAGTTGTCTTTTACTCGGGTTGGTGGTTTTTTTCTTTGGACTTAGAGTTTGAACTCTGGACGATTGTTTTCGCCTTAGTTTAATGTTCTTGGTTCTTTTTTTTATTCCTCATTTTTCCTTGTTTACCGATTTCTTCTACTACAAGTCGAAATTTCCAAGGTTTTTCCAAGCGAGTACCACCATTTACTTATTATATATATATATATATATATATATATATATATATATATATATAATTAATTCATCGAATCTGATAGAAACCTCAACAGAATTTCGTCCTATATCTATGGGACTCATCAGCAGTGCGCATCCACTTTCGAGAATTGAAACCCTGACAGTTAGATTGTCAAGCAAACATCATACCAACTGTTCCAAACGGGACTCGGTGACGAAGAGATTGCAAATCAGATTCAACATAGCGCCGCTCGCTCAAATATTCCGTGGTGGAACCATACTGCGTTCTCTGTGTCCCCCTGGAGCCACGACTACTCTCACCAAGCCGCTCACACTGGAGCATTAGAAGCCGGTTCAACAGAATGCTTTCTGCATTCTGTTGAGGTTTCTATCAGACTCGATGAATTAATTAAATATAATTATCAAATCCTCCTAATAATTAATATATATATATATATATATATGGTTATTTAAATTACTTATATTGGATCATTTCTTCGTTTTCAAAAAATCTCACACATATTTTCATATTATCAAACCTGAAACTTCAATTTACAAAAACCTATACTCTTCGTGAAGTCTAAATGATCCCTTTTCTAGGCATAGATGTTCGAGTTTTATTTATCTCATTCTATTTTGCCATAATTGGAAATAAGCCCCGCATGAATAGAGAACTAATGTCTCGTTTGAATAGACGACTCAGAAAAAAATAGCTGAAAAGGGAAAATAATTTTTAATGAGAGATGAAAGGAGAAAGAATGAATGAGTCATTGACCGTGCTGTACCGAACAACAAGATGAATTATTTAGCTTTTGATATTCAATCCAGAACAAGACAAGCAAGAACAAACCCATGTCAGATTGTGCTTCATTGTAACAAATGACAAAAGCCTCGCCCGTCAAATTCTCGGTACGAGGAGTGGTGATACTGTTGTTTGTAGAAAATGATAATAACAATAAAAATGATCTTTCATTGACTTCAATATAGGCTTTCTTTGAATCAGACCCGGACACTCAAACACACTGACCCATACACTCTGCTTTTTTAATCCGTCACCTGCCATAAAATTATTGTTAACAGGTCTGTCTTTTTGCCCATTGAAAGTAAAATCAGCTCCCGCCCTGTTACCCACTAATATAGTCTGATGCCAGATTAATCTAAGTATTTTCCTATAATCATATACGTACCTGGCTATTGGTTGAAGGAGTTGGGTATTTACTAATTTCGTCGGTGGTTTGTGTTTCTGCCGAGGTAAAACGTCGACCTGGCCATCTAACTCCATATATGTAGGGTGCTTGCCATTATCTGACTCTCTGTGAACGATCGTCCGTTCCGCTCATTGAGATTGATAGTCCATATTTAACTCGGTTTGACACTTCTCGATCGTAGTCGAGATCACTTTGAATGATCCTTTCCTTACCTGTATAGTATGTACTTCGCCAGGGCTACGTACGGAGTTTTCCTTCTCCTAAACCAGTTGTCACCCAAGGATATATCAGGTCATCTCATAAGTTCTGTCCGAATTTTAACTTTTTGTTAAAATGAACGAAATTTAAAGAGTATTTTATAATGTCTAATGGAGCTGAACATTATTTTTATGTTTAGATGCATTTAAACTGATCAAATTTTATTTCAGAGAACAATAAAATTAAATTTTGTTTGATTAAAATCCTGCTAACATGGAAGTACCCAAGAATCATTTGAGGCACATAATGCTTTATGACTTCAAGAAAGGTAACTCAGCAGCCGAAGCGGCTAGAAACATTCACTCAGTTTATGGAGAGGAATGTGTGAATGAAAGAACTTGCAGAAGATGGTTTGCAAAATTTAGAGGTGGAGATTTCACCCTTGAAGATGATGATCGAACAGGACGTCCAGTTGAGTTTGATGAAAAGCTTCTTGAAGCAGCCCTTGTAGAAAATCCTGCTTTATCAGTTGAGGAATTGGCAGTGGTTCTCAGTTCAAACCATACAACTGTTCATCGTCATCTTCAACAACTTCGAAAAGTTCCTAAACTTGGAAAATGGGTGCCTCATGAAAACAACCTCAAATCCCGAGGACATCTGCTCTTCTCTCCATTCTCGCCAACTTGTTTCAACTTTTTTTTGGATAGACTTGTGACTGGCGACGAAAAATGGATCTTTTATCGAAATGTTAAGCGTCGCAGACAGTGGCTTGGTAAAGGGGAATGACCCCAGCCACAGCCGAGAAGGGAACTTCATGGGCAAAAGGTTCTTCTTTCAATCTTGTGGGATCACCAAGGAATACTTACCACCTAATGCAACAATTAATGCTCAAATATACTGTCAGCTATTAGAGCGTTTGAACCAAGGTTTGAGGAAAAAGAAGACCTGCTCTTGTGAATCAAAAAGAGATGATGTTTCATCAGGACAATGCGCGACCCCACACAGCAAGAATCACGTCACAAAAGATCGAAGAACTTGGTTGGGAGAAAATTCCTCATCTACCTTATACTCCCGATCTTGCTCCTTCAGACTACCATTTGTTTCGTAGCTTACAGAATCATTTGGACAAAACAGCTTTTGTGACACAGAAAGAGGTTAAAACTGACATTTGTGAGTTCTTCGAATCAAAGTCAAAAGATTTTTACAGTAATGGAATTATTAAGTTTGTTAATAGATGGAAGGAAGTCATAGATAATCAGGGAAAATACATTGTTGATTGAATCTGTAATTAAATGTAACATTTGATCACTTGTTTTCTTTATTCAAAATTCGGACAGAACTTATGGGATGACCTGATAGAACCCAATCTCTCCTGCTATTTATCATATTTGCTTCTTCTAATTTTGCCTAAGGTGGTAGCTTGCAGCATGTTCTTGAAAAGATTATTGGATCTTGCAACGTATTCATCCCATTTCAACTTTCCCTACTTGACGATGGATATGAGGTCTTCTTGCTAGCTTCTTTCTTGCCTTATGGCGTGTCGCACAGTCATTTGTGCCGTGGTCTACAGTGAAAATATCTATTTCTAATGTTTGGATTCTGCGTTGAAGACGATTTATAAACCGATTATATTAGAAAAAAACAGTACAGAAATAATAACCCATTTTGCGCTTCATTGGTGTAATCTTTTTGGTTTTTTTTTAAATACGTCGTTTCTTTTTATGCACAGACCTATTTATCATTTTAAAGTTCAGTGTTTCCTCTTTTAGATATTTGATTCTTAATTATTTCACGTCAAGCAAGGTGTTAATGGCACTAAGTCGCAAGAGCAGTTACTGGGATTTAAAAGATTTGAGATTTTAGTGAAGAGAAAGGAAAATAAAAGAACAGGTTCAGGAAACAGAAAACGTTTCGTTTTTTGTTTTTCTTTCTCGTTTTCTTTTACTTTCAATCTTTCTTTTTTCAAGCTTTCTCGATTTGTGTAATTTCCTTGCTAAGCTTTTCCTTCTTCGTCTTTCCCTTTTTTTCTTTTTTATATATTGACTCTGCCTCTTACTAATTTCTCAACGTTTTACGCATTCTTTCTTTCTTCATCTTTTCCTTTATTCTTTCTTATACATTTTCTTTACCTCTTCCTATTTCTACAAAATTTTACCCTTTCTTTTTTCTTTGTTAATTTGTCTCTTTGTTTGTTTGTTTGTTTGTTTGTTTCTTTCTTTCTTTCTTTCTTTCTTAGAGTTTTCCTTTTTCATTTTCCCTTTCTCATTTTTCAAGCCTTTTCCGTTGATTTTCTTTTTTTCTTTCTTTCTTTCTTTCTTTCTTTCTTTCTTTCTTAGAGTTTTCCTTTTTCATTTTCCCTTTTCTCATTCTTCAAGCCTTTCTCTGCGTTGATTTTCTTTCTTTCTTTCTTTCTTTCTTTCTTTCTTTCTTTCTTAGAGTTTTCCTTTTTCATTTTCCCTTTTCTCATTCTTCAAGCCTTTCTCTCCGTTGATTTTCTTTCTTTCTTTCTTTCTTTCTTTTCCTTGATATGCTGTTTTTATTTCATCTTTCTTCATAATCTTTCTTCTTTTTTTCTTACCTTGTCTTCTTTCTCTCTTTCTTTTTTTTCCTTATTGCGCGATTTTTGTCTTATCTTCGTTATCTTTCTTCCCTTTTCTTTCCATATCTTCTTTCCATATCTTCTTCCTTCCCTCCTTTCTTTCTTTCTTTCTTTCTTTCTTTCTTTCTTTC
Organism: Acanthosepion pharaonis; assembly: GCA_903632075.3. NCBI lineage: Eukaryota > Metazoa > Mollusca > Cephalopoda > Sepiida > Sepiidae > Acanthosepion > Acanthosepion pharaonis. The sequence goes on from CAHIKZ030000351.1 coordinate 319,121, forward strand.
TTCATTTTATTTTTTAGTTGACATGCAATTCGTCCTAATCTGTTGTTATATTTGTCGACTCATGTTTCTCTGCAAATACCACTTATTCAAATTACCGTCGAGTAAAAGCTGTTTTAGCGAATAGCAGCCCGAATCACATTTTCGTCAAGAAATGAAAAAGAAAATTCGAAGTAAAAAAAACAAAAAACCCTATCGTTATACACCAGTGGAAAACTGCAAAGCAGGAAGAAAAAAACATGTTGAACATATTTGAAATAACGTATTTACAGAAAATAATATTTTTTCACCTCCGAAAATATGTCTTTCTCGTGTGTGTGTGTGTGTGTGTGTGTGTGTGTGTGTGTGTACATATCAAGTAAATAGGTAAATGTATAGCTTTATATCAAATACATTTTCCATATAATAGTCATAAATATACGAACATACCCTGGGCTTATATTGGTCTGGGAAGTGTATAAACCTATTCAAATTACTTGTTAAGACTAACACAATTACATAAAAGAATACTGTTTATATATGTGTGATGTCTTTTGATCCAGCAAATCAATAAAAAAAAACTTTGGGATCGGGTTAATTGCTACTGAAAAGAAAAAACACCTTTCAAATAAATTATTATTTTTACGATAGTATTTATTGCTAAATAAGTTATTATCATATACAACAGTAATACTGGAGTTGTCTGCCCCTTGAATCAAACAAGCATAGCATTTTTAATATCTGGGAAGTGTTTCAACAGATGACGGAATATGTGACAATTAAAGAGCGATTAAAGTCTTCTAAAATCTAAACAATTTATATAAAAAAAAAAACAGATTGGTGAACTACTATATAATATCTATCCTCTTATTTACAATATTTATATTCAGAGGAGCGCATATTATACGCTGTGAGGACCTCCTTAGTAAGTATAGAAATAAATACAATCGAATCCATTACATTCACTTAGGTGCTAATACCCTGAGATTTGACCGTAAGCTTACGGTCAAATCACGCTGAAACACCGGTTCTCGTACGATCACCGAAGTTAAGCATCGTAGAGCCAGGTCAGTACTTAGATGGGGGACCGCTTGGGAACACCTGGTACTGTAAGCCCCCAAAGTCCAACCCTTATCTCACAGTCGGTGGGGGGGTAAACGGTAGTGTCAGAGCTATGCCGCCCGGAACTTCGTTCCTGGTAGGGCCACCCAAGGCGGACAGGTCTGACACACACGCCGGCTAACAAGGGCTCTGGTGAAAATCCAAGGAGCGTCTGCATCGGTAACCGGCGGCTTCTGGTCGTTCCTGTCTCTGCGTCTGTGGGAACCCCGCGGCAAGCAAGAACGTTATTCGAGTAGGCCTGGGTACCCTACTTCTGTAATTTATCCCAAGAATCTTCTTCTCATAACAGGAAGAAGCCGGCTCAATCCGCCCAGGGTGAATGCCGCATCAGTACAGTAGTACAGTAATACCCTTAGGAAAGGTATGAATCCTCTACCCACCAGTTATGGGTAAATAGCAGGACAAACCGGGTTCTGTAGCCTTGGATGGCAACTGAAAGAAATGGCAACCTACTACGGGATAAATCTGTCTTGTCAGTCATGTATCGAAAGATACATGATTGACTAAGCGTGTATCACGCACGGGACATAACTGTATGACAGCCGCTAAGAAAGAAAGAAAGAAAGAAAGAAAAACAGCAAGTCTTCAAACGCAACAGTAGCAAGAATCAAAACATGAGAAGCAGCAGCAGTCGAAACAAAACTGTCAGCAGCAGCACTTGCAACCTAATCAGCAGAGCCAGAGTTAGGTTAAAGGCTTAAAGTTTAATACAGAAAATTGTCCCATGGGCAATGGCTGAGTGAGTAAAAACTTTGTTTTGGAGACATAATGGTTGTGTGTAGTTGCACTCAGTGGAAATGAGTGAACAGTACTAAATTGAAATAAGATGATATCCCTAGATATGAGCACCTGAACGAGAACAGTCTGCCCCAAAAGACAAAATAAAGGTTTCCATTTAGAATTCACTGTAGGTTATCCAGATCGATATACATTTGAGGAAGTCCGGGCGGCACAATGGCCGAAACATTATAATAAAAACAACAAAGATGAGGAAAATAGCCCGAATATAAATAGTGATAACTCCTCATCGTAGAAATTCAGACAAGTATGCTGGACAATTTTCTCTCCGACAAAGAGGGCTTACGGCCATATCACGTTGAAATGTCGGTTCTCGTAAGGTTACCAAATTAAGGCCACGTTGAACCTGAGCAGTAAGTACCTAAATGGGTTACCGCATGGAATACCAGGTGCTGTAAGATTGGATATGCGGGTAGTGTGATGGATAGCGGGTCGGAATAGCAAATAGGGGAGTCGATTTCCAGTTCCAGTCGGATTCATTATATTCACGTACACGCAAATACCCTTGAGAAAGGTATAAATCCAACACTTCTTTCCCCAGCTATGGGTTAATTAGTAACACTTGTATCAGTAAATTGTTATTTTTTCCAAATTTCTTACAATCTAAAAGATGTTTTCTGGCTTTAAAAAAAACAGCAAAAGTTGATAAGACTTTTGCAGGTTTACAAAAAAAGTCAATCATTCAATCAATCACAAATGAAAAGGCGATTTGAGGTTCGGGTGATGCGATTCTACAGAAGGATGCTGAGAATATAATGTACGGGACATGTGAGCAAAGATGAAGGTTTTTCGGGATCCATAATCGTTGTAACCTAGGGAAGGTTAATGAATATAATAATCAAATGTAGGTTGATAATGCACGATAATAATTAAGACAAGAACAACACATATAAGATTCGCCAGCGGTAGAAGTAGTCAACTGCTAGAAGTGAATCAAGTGAATTTCACAATGAATCGCCAACTGCAGGATATCTAACAACTGCCACACGCGGAATTTAATGTGGGGTATCCGAACCCGTAGGCTCGGCCCAAATTCAAACCCGAATTTAATGTGGGTAGATCCCCCCTACGTATAAAACGGGTTCAGGTAGCTGTTTCCCTAGACTCTACCCTTCGACATCACCTCGTCTGGGGATCCTTTCTCCCCGGAGGCAGAGAGTTTGACCAATACAACTGTACACGAATCTCCAACTGCAGACCAACATACAGTATTTACTACTTCATTTATGCGAATGTGGGCATACACATTATCATCCGTAGGTATGCTACAACAATCATGAAGAAAATAGGCTTGGAGAATATGACATCCACAGTATATAAGGAAGTCAATAGACAAACGGGGAGACACTGAGTAACCTATCTAATGAGGTTGTGTAAATACATAGCAAAATCAGCAGTAGTAAGGATTATAAGGAGATATAACTTGTTCAAAGCTACAAAGGATAGAAAGTTGGGAGGGCCATGATCGCCCACATCCCAAAGGGACTCGGCGCATAGATAAAGATGATTGTCTTCATTTGGGTTATTTAAACGATATTTTTAAATATTCTGTTGAGAATTTTAAAAAATTCTGTATGCGGAAATCCCCTACCCGATCTAGTCAGTTATGTGCCATGCGTGATACACGCTTAGGTGATAATGTATCTTTCGATGCATGACTGACGAGGCAGATATTTTCCCGCAGTAGGTTGACATTTCTTATTTGCCACCCAAGGTTATAGAACACGGTCTACCCTGCTGTTTACCCAGGGGTATTAGCACATAAGTGAATGTGATGGATTCGACTGGAATTCGAACTCGGTTCTCCGATTCCTCAATCCGAGCCGCTATCCATTATTCCACCGTCACAATTTAATGTTCTTCCATGTACCGTTTCCCTTCAGGATGTGGACGATCATGTCTCTCCACAAATTTCTAACACTTGTGGTCGTTTGCAGTTTTTCTTCATTTGCTAAGGCTCCCGCCACCCGTTCTAGTATCTATTCAAACAAGCTCGTCGGGTACGTGGCCCGCTGTCTTCCCCTGTCTCTCTTGCCTTCAATATGCCCTGTGAAGCTCAAATTCTCCAAGCTCTCTTTCCTCCTTAAGTGTCCAAGAAATGCCTCTTCCTGATTCGGAGAGTAAGTGTTAGTTTTGTCGCCATTTCCTTTCTGACTTCCGGGTTGCTTCCTCACTCCGTCCATGGAATTCTCAGTATCCTTCTGTAGAACCATTTTTTTTTGCGTTCAGTTTCCGCTTCGTCTGCGGGTTCAGGTATTCAATGCCAGATAAGTGGATGGATATCACATAGAAATCCAGCACTCTTTTCTTTGTTTCTAACGAATTGTTTTTTTTTTTTTGTTTTTTTTTTTTTGTTTCTTTCTCGGCACCTTTCTTAGCATTTGGAAAGCATCTTTCGCAACTTCAGTGCTTGTTCTGATGAGACGCCGAAACCGTATGAAGCATTGGAGTTGTGAAAGATGCTTTCCAAAAGCTAAACAAGGTGCTAAGAAACAGAAGAAAAAGATTCGTTAGAGACAAAGAAGAGAGTGCTATATTGCTATGTGACAATCTCCCACAGACGAAGAGAAAACTGAATTCAACACTTCATAGATATTTAAACTTCTATACATGCTTGATGTTGGGCTCCCAAATTATTAACTCGTATCTTTTTTTTTTTTTCCTTGCTGGTGACGGAACGTTTTGTCTTCATGCAAAGTCATGGAGGTCCTGTAGTTTTCTTTACGTGTCGGCCATCAACACGGTGTCATCTGCATATCTTATATTGTTAAGATTACGCCCACCGATACTACATTCTGATTGGATCTCCAGTTTCCTTATTCTAGCCTCGCTGTGGAGGTTGAATAAATGTGGGAAGAAGAGGGGTCCTTTTCTCATGCCCTTTCAATGCTATGTGATATACATCCTCTTTTGTGACATTGAATACCTGGAAGATCTCCTCACAAAAGTGACAAAAACTGAAGGTAACACTTCATAGATATTTAAACTTCTATACATGCTTGATGATGGCATTCCAAATTCTTAACCCATATCTTTGTTTTTTCCCCTTGTTGGTGACAGAACTTTTTGTCTTCATGCTGTTGATCATTTGTCCTTTTTTTTTTCTCATTTTCTTTTACTACCCTGTCTCGGGGGTCATGTAATTTTCATTCCGTGTCAGCCATCAAGACAGTGTCATCTGCGGGTCTTACATTGTTAAGATTACGCCCACTGATAATAAATTCTGCTATGGTCCCCACTTACCTTAGGATAGCGTCGCTGTAGAAGTTGTATGAATATGGGAAGAAGATACATTCAATTTTCATTTTTGTACAGCTACACAATTCATTCCCAATCCGTATGTAGGCGGTGTGTTCCCCAGTATAAGTTCTGGGTTATTGTAGCATCTTTTCCAAATGGATCTGGTTTTCCCAGCAGTTCAAATAGATCCTTGTTCCGCACCTTATCAAACGCTTTTGTATAATAACAAATATGAATATCATTTTTTTTTTCTGGCGGTGCTAGATTCTGCAAGGACATTGGAATGAAGATGCTGGAGATTTGCTGCCATTTCTAAGCTCGGACGATAACCACGAGACGTCCGCCGTGAAAGTGCAAACACAAGAAATATAATAGTAACTGCTGACACATAAACGATAAAAAAATGACTATTCATGGACATAGATCGATACATTTGCTTTCGATCAAAGTGTAGCAGAATGTTTAATGCCAGAATCTATCTTGTGCATTTATAAGTCTACCAATCGTACGTGCATCAAATATTGACGCTTCTGTTTTAAATCTGGAGATTCTTGACAAAATACAAAGAACCGCTAACATACCCGCTTGACGTTTATATTCGTAACTCGTATATTTGTTGTTTTTTTTTTCTTGTCGATGATGAAAATCTGTCATGTTGCTGTTGATTGTTAATGCTTTTTTGTTCTCACTTTCATTTATTGCCCTGTCTCGGAGGTCCTTTAGTTTTCTTTCCGTTTCTTTCAGTGTCATCTACGTATCTTATATTGTTAAGATTACGCCCACCATTAATACATCCTGATTGGGTCCCCAGTACCCATTTGACAGTAGAGGTTGAATAAATATGGGAAGAAGAGATGTCGTTGTCCCATGCCCTTTCAATGTGTCGCAGCTACTCAATTCCTTTTATATCCGTATACAGGTGGCTTAATCCCAGTAAAGTTCTGGAGTATTCTGACATCTTTTCTAAATATTAGGTTGGTGCAAAAATAATGACGTAATAATGTCATTTTTTGACGTTAAAAAAATACGTCAAAAAACGACATTATTACGTCATTATTTTTGCACCAACATAATAGATCTAGTTTCCTTGGCATTTCAAATTCTTACGACACAAGGAAACGAGTAAAAGAGATGTCACAACGTTCAGAACAATAATGAATGGATTTTCTTAATGGAATAGCCGCATACTTGAAGCTCCAGATGTCCGAAAGCCACAAGATGTAAAACAAATGAAATTTACTCATCTACCTATTTTAAAACTACCATATATGTACAATATATTTTCCACAAATGATTGCTTTAACTATATTATGTATATTTAATGTGTAAATGACCTACATGAACAATGAATAAAATATGGGAATTTGCTTATCACTAAGTATCTTATAATTCTGCTCGTCTCTCCCTTAGTCAACACGACCGTTACGCCCTGTCAATATCTAGTAAATAATAATTTGATTTTGTTCGTGGGAAAAGACGAAAAAGACATATCAGAGACGCCACTTTGTTCCAAGCAGAAGAGAAAAGAAAGTAAAAGAAAGAAGGGTACATAGACATATTTAAACGTCTCCTGCCAATACCTTACAAATAATGGACTATTCCGTTTTATTCAGGAGGAAAGACGGAAAACACATATCAGAGACGCTACTGGGTTTCAGGGAGAACGAGAAAACAAAGTAAAAGAAAGAATGAAAGAAAGAAGGAAAGAAAGAAGGGAAGATAGACGCGTTTAAACGTTTCCTGCTAATACCTCATAAATAATGGGGTACTCTTCCGTTTTGTTTGCAGGGAAAGGCGGAAAAAACATATCAATGATGCTACTTGATTTCAGTGAGAAAATAAAATAAAGAAAGAAAGAAAGTAAGAAAGAGAGAAATAAAGAAGAAAATATAGAAGTGTTTATCGTCTCCTGTTATAAATAATGGATTATTATGTTTTGATCGCGAGGAAATACGTAAAAACATATGAGAAACGCTACTTGGTTTCAGTGAGAAGATGAAAGAAAAACTAGAAAGAAGGGGAGATAGAAATATTTAACATCTGTTTCAGTGAAATGGAAAAAGTTTTCAATTTCAAATCCTTTCATTTGTACCCCCTTACTCCTTAAAATAATGATCAGCATTCATATTTACTTTTCTAACAGATCTCTTTAGCTCTAACTTGAAATGATGAACCCACTTCCTGCTGTGACCTCAGGATACAGTTTTCCTCTCAACTATTCCCTCTTTTTTAAAAATTATTCACCGTCCACTTGATGGTTCTTGATTAGAGTTTGAAAACGGAAGCCATAGTATGAATGTTGGTACCATTACTGAAGTGCCTGAATGATCTTTTATCTCTTAACATTGCTCATTTGGGAAGATAAGTGTTGGTGACACAAAACAATTTTGACCTGCTCTCTTTTTAACTAAATAACTCAAAGGGTTTTTCAATGATTCTTACGTAAAATGGTGTCAAGATTGCTAAATGTCATGAAAACCTGAAAAAAAGAAAGTCAATTAGTTTAATGTTTTTTAGATATTAAACATTTTGTAGGGTGGATAATTATGCTGTTACACGATATGGACAATTTTGCTGTTACACTTGGTATGTATGTGAAAAGTGTGTGTATATGAATTTAGATGAATATGTGTATGTGTGGATATGTGAATATATTTTTAGGTTTTTATATATATATATATATATATGTGTTTGTATATATATATATATATATATATATATATATATATATATATATATATGTATATGTATATATATGTGTGTGTGTGTATGTATGTGTATGTACCTACTTGTATATGTTTTTTTGTGTGTATTAGTATGTGTTTTTGAACATAGAAATATTTGGTCCTTGCGAAATGAGACAATCGTTATATTCATCTTCATATATTTATATTTGATTTAATTTTCCCAATTACAAAGCGGCCCTTTAAGTAAACACAATTTTATTTTCCTTCGTCCCATCCCTCTCCCCCACCCTTTCCCTTTTTTTTTTTTTTTTTTTCCCTTCCTATCCGAATTGTCTGTGGTGTGTATATGTCACCACGAAATGTATCTTTATGTATTAGATATCCGTCGACTTTCTTTCTCTCCTCTTTTTAAATCCACCCCACCCACATCTCCAAAAATTCTCTCTGTTAAGGTTTCATGTCACTCATCCTCATACTTACACTTTCTCTAAATTCTGTTTTGATTTCCGGAGTTGTTTTTTTCTGTTTTCATTTTGAATTTGTAGGTCTGATGATTTGGATCGTATTTACGATTCCAATGGAATAAATTATGACCATGGAATATTAGTGTTTAAGCCTTTTTATTATATCCTTACTCTGTCCTAGACATTGAGTTCTACCTGGATCCTTCCTCTTGGAAAATTTTTTCTGAAAATATACATGTATGGGAATTTTTTAGATATATTTTTCATATGTATGTATATTTTCCACTAATATTATATATATATATATATATATATATATATATATATATATATACAAGTATAGGATTGGTGTATACGGAATAAATTTCAATAACCAATAATTACTATTCTTAAAAGAGTGCTCAGTACAGAGTAGAGCAAATATAATTATTTGTTTAAAAATTATAACATAAATAAATTATAAAATCACTACAAAAATAGCCATTTTTCTTTCAACACCTCTGGTGTCTAATCAAGAGATGTTGAATGTAGAATAAAGCTGGCTTTATTCTACATTCATCATCACTTGTTAAGACAGCAGAGGTATTGAAACAAAATGGCTATTTTTGTAATGATTTTATAACATATTTATGTTATAATTTTAAAATAAATAATATATATATATATATATATATATATATATATGTGTGTGTGTGTGTGTGTGTGTGTGTGTGTGTGTGTGTAATTGCAGAAGTCAACAAATTTGCTTGTGCGAATTTAATCGCAACGAACTCGGTCGAAATTTGAACTTTGCACGCAGGTCTCATTAATAACCTCTACGCTACGCGCCCTTCCACATTGAATTTATCAAGTATAATTAATTCGACTCAACTATTCTGAGACTGCCATCTTAAATAACAATTAAAAAAAAGAAAAGAAGTTTTATATGACACTAGGAGTTTAACCAAATCACTTGGAAAATTGTTCTTCTTTATACGAGGTGTCACCAGGAGACCTTTTATAAATCAGAATCTGACACATACCAGAAAAGATATATTTAAGCGCTTGCTTGACAATAGCGAACGGCCCAAGCGATCCGCGTGGATGAACAGAAATACTGTGAAATTTCCGGCCAGTAATTTACAAGTAATAATTTTTTAATCGTGGCTTCGCCGTATATTTATTTTATTTGACAGGTAACTGCAGGCATAAATTATGCGTTTGGAAAGGTGAATACAATAGATTATATGAATATAGAATTTCTTGAAGGAGTTGCATGACAGTTTGAATATCCACAATGTTATTTGTCTCGCGACTATTGAGACAAATGGTCAACAAGCTAATATTTCATTTGTTGCGCTATTCAATTTCATCCGAACTGGTATGAATGTATAGTAGGCTAATTTCATTGAAGGCGTCTGAAAGCTACACTTGATAAATGCTTAGCAAACACTTTGAGACTCGAGTTTGCTATTTTAAGGATTTAATTTTTCATTGCTTTTTTTTTTGGTTTTTAAATCTAAACCGTCTAGAAAATTAATCTAAGTTATAAACTAGCAGCATGGCCCGGTGTTGCCCGTGCTTGATTCAAAAATCGTACAACTCCTACAGCAATCGCTATCACTTGACTTAAAATATTTTTGCCCTTCCTTGCCTTTAAAGGAGTGCCCTTTACTGTGCTGATGTTGCTACATGCCTTAATTCTTGCCTATCTCACACTGCGAATTTTTTCTAAGCTCTATACTAAGCATTAAATCTGTTACGAAAAATGAACTAAACAAAATGAACACAAAACGATCAGCTTTAAAAAAAGGACTCGTAACTGGAAAACCGAATAAAAAAAGAATGTTAACAAGAAGAATGATTATATTTTCCCCAGTTGTGACGAATGCAGCTATCGATTTTTTTTTGTATGCTAGCATGCTAGTTAACATTCGTGTCAGTCAGCTGTTGGCAGTAGAAAATGGCCGCAAACTACATGCAAACTGCCGTAGAAACATGAAAAAATCGATTATTTCCAATATCGATGGGAGCACGGAAACTAACTTGGAGTATGTGCATGCAAATTTTGGTGCAAATCCGTCGAAAATTGCGGCCGTGCATTCGTTACACAAACACACACACACACACACATCCTGCCTTTTATAGATAGAGATGCTTACAGAGTACCTACTGCGATCGCATTTAGCGAGTTAGTCTAAAATAAAATCGAATTTTTCTTTACTATTATCTGCCTAATAAAAGGCTCAAGAGACAATCAAGGTGAAGCGTTATTGAATTAATTTCTTGAAAGTAGGCGACGATTGACCCGAAACTTGAAGAGTTTAAGATTGTAGAAATCGGGGAAGCAACGTCTCAGGATTCTGTTCCTCGTAGAAGCTGTACGAATGAAACTCCCTTCTTCCCAGTGGGATACGAAGGTGATGGCTTGCAACTCGTATTCGAGGATACATGTCGACTAGGGCGGCTACCTAATCCCTATTGCAGACGCTTTCTCAGATACATTTTGTATTTGTTCAACACCCACAGAGCCCACCTGCTGTTTATACTGGAACTATCCCGAGAAAACGTTAGTTACAGTTTCTGGGAGAGAAGCGTGTTTCTAGCGTGAGGAAAAATCTGAACAAGGCCAGCACACTCAAACCCTCGGCCACGATGACTTGTGACTTCTTGCTAGCACAGCCATCGACGGCTACCCAATTTCACTCACATGGCTTGGGTATGGTTTCCAGGCACTTTCCGAAGGTACCACACGCTGGGATCGATGACATCAAGAAATCCCCTTCCTGACAAATCGACCATGGTGGGATTCGAACCCGAGACTCATGGTCTGAATGCGAAAGTTTTAGCAACTCGAGCACGAAGGTAATGAGTAAGATTCGACATGGTATAGCGTTTCTTTGTGGTGTGAACACGTGCAACTAAAGAATGTAGCTCTTCAGAACATTTGCCGTGGAAATATCGATAATATGGTGAGAAGCTTGCGACGTTGCGTCTGTGATGAAAGAGGCTATAGGGTGGAAAGTAGTCGATCAATGAATTGCAGATCGATCGGAATTCATACAATGTCGAACAATTATTACTTTGTAACAAACAGCAATGTTAATATTGTACTAGGTGACCTATCAACCCGTTCTGTTCCATTTACATGTAGTTCATTATGTAAAACAAGGAGTTAAAAATATTATCAATTTTATTATTAATTACACATATTTTAATTTGTGATTTGCAATACAACTTATACTTATTATTAATGGTGTAAAATATATGATAAAGTGGAAAAAGTTAAGTTGTATCGATTTTCGCTCTTCAGGACTTCATCGGATTAAATTTGTTATCTCGATTATTATTACGCAAATTATACAATATGGTGGAGTAATGGATAGAGGCTCGGTTTGAGGAATCGGAGAGCCGAGTTCGAAATCCAGTCAGATCCATTACATTCACTTAAGCGCTAGTAGCGTTGGGAAAGGTGTGAATACTCCTCTTCCCCCCACCCCACCAGCTATGGGTAAATAGCAGGACAGCCCGTATTCTGTAGTTTTGGATCGCAACTGGTCTACCGCAGAAAGAAATGGCAACCTACTGCAGGAAAAAAATCTGCTTCGTCAGTCATGTATCGAAAGATACGTGATCGCCTAAGCGTGTATCACACATGGCAGATAACTGACTGACTGTATATTTAATCAAGCATACTATGGGTAAATAGTAGAACAGACTCGGTTCTGTAGCCTTGGATTGCATCTAGTCTACCACAGAAAAAATGGCAACCTAATACGGGAAAAATCTGCCTCGTCAGTCATGTATCGAAAGATACATGATCGCCTAAGCGTGTATCACACATGGAAGACAACTGACAGACTGTATATTTAATCAAGCATACTATGGGTAAATAGTAGAACAGACTCGGTTCTATAGCCTTGGATTGCATCTAGTCTACCACAGACAGAAATGGCAACCTAATACGGGAAAAATCTGCCTCGTCAGTCATGTATCGAAAGATGCATGATCGCCTATGCGTGTATCACGCATGGCACATAACTGACTGAAATATCAAACACAATATTATTCTTTCATATGAAATGTCCCTTCAGAACGTACGCTATCATGGCCCCCCACATCCTCCTGTCCCTTGTATCTTTTAATAGGTTTTGTTATTTTGTTATTTCTCCCCGACCCTGTTCTGGCATTCATTTTCTCACGCCCATTAGATGTGTTACGCGTAGGTATCCCCTATTCCTCCTTGAATGTTCCATCCTTTGAGTTCATTTTCGTTTGCGCCTAGTTTCTTAGGCACTTCTATGAAAATAGATCAGGTTAAGTCTTCCGCTATATCACGACTGTTGTAGATTTTATGTATTATTTCTGCGATCTTGCCTATGCTGAAGTTGTCTAAGGCTGTCAGCATCTCTATTACAATTCCATCTGGCCCTGACGCTTTGTTTCTGTCCAATTTGGCCAGTGCAGCTTTCACTTCGATTTTTAATATTTCCGCTCCGTTCGTATTTCTGTGTATTGCCGGTTATTATCTTTCGTCGTGGAAGAGATCTCCAATATATTCGTTCCAGCTCAAAAGAATTTATTACTTTGTCTTATATGAGCGTCCCGTTCTTGAATTTTATGCAGCCTGTTGATGAGCATATCTTTTGTCCTGTTCCCTTATATTTTTTATGCATATCTCCTTTATCTGTGATACACATTCTCTCTATTTCTGCAGATGTTTCGTTGAGCCATTTTTCTTTAGCTTGATTACATTTGTCCTTTATTATATTGTGTAGTTTTCTGTATTCTGTTCCATGTCTTGGCATTGTTTTCTGTCTCCTTTACATCATGTCGAGAATCTTATTTGTGATCCATTTTTTCCTTCGTCTAATTTCCTTTGGGATGGTATCATTTGCTGATGTTATTAATGCTTCTTTAGTTTGTCCCATTTCGAGTTTCCATTTCCATTTTGTCCTTCATATCTTCTTTTAACACTGTCCATATTTTTTTCCTTCAGTTTCGGGTCATTCAAGAGTTTGTTGTATTAAAATTTATGGTGCTGCAATAGGCTTTAGGTTTTCAAATGTCCGTAGATGTTCATTTTTAGTTTTTGCTTATAATCGGATTTGGACCCGGTAGGTGCAGTGCAGTCGGCACTTCGATAGGTTTTGCAGTGAACAAATGCATTCCTGAGTCTCTTGTTGATAGATGTGTAGTCGATTTTGGTTTTTAGTTTCTATTTCTGTGTTTATCCATGCTTATAATCGACCGCTGGTAAATGTTCTGGACCCTGTGGGTAGGGGACGAAGCATGGTCTTGTAGAATGGTTTGATCCCAAAGAGAAAGACGAAAAAATGGTTTATTACTAAGTTGGCCTTGTGCCAGACACCTGTGACACTAAACTACCGAGTCTACTGGTAGAAAAGAGAAAAAAAAGTAAAAAAAAAAAAATAAATATATGCGTGAATGAACAGTGAGAGGAAAGGCAACTGGGGTCAGTTTTGAAAATCGCGGAAAAAATTCAAAAAGTCTAATTTTGCATAAGTAGAATAAAACCAAAAAGTTATATTATGATAGCACGAGGTAAAAACAAAAGGGAAAATGCCAAAGACATCTGTTTAACAAATAATAACATAAAAAAAACGTCATGCTGGCATCATAATTGCACGTTTAGGTTTTAAAAAAAAAATTGACCCGAAACTTTAATCAAACAGTTCCTCAAAAAACGTACCAACTCATCCAAATCTTGCTGCATGTCACGTCGGGATCAATGAAAAATGTTCCGCGCCTAAAAATAAAAAAAAAATAAATAAATAAGAATGGTCAATCAACAAGTGCATAAAATAAAATATATTATGATAGCCGGAACAAAATGCCAAAACATCTGTTTTTTATACTTTAGTTCCGTAAAATCCCAAGGTCAGGAATGTGCGCCTAAACAGATAAAAGAAAGTTTTATACTCAATGTGGATATTTTAAGTTGTAAGTGATTATGCATATTTTTTAATGTACAGGTTCAAAGTTATAAAGAATGTTCGGTAAATATTGAATTGACCGCTGGTAAATGTTCTGGACTGCTGTGGGCATCTAGCCGAGGGAGAGACGAAGCATGGTCTTGTAGAATGGTTTACGGCGATCCCAAAGAGAAAGACGAAAAATGTTTTCGTTCAAAGGTAATACTATCCCTGCCTGTATTATTTGGTTCGAAGCCAGGGGTAAGTTTAAGTCACCTGTTGAACACGAAGTTTCTGCCGACGACAGTGTCGTGTGTCTCTAAAAACGTCTTCTGGTAGAAAACGGAAAAAGGTCCTGACCTGTGATTAGCAATTTGTTCGTTCAGTAGGACATCCCTGCCTATACTTATTAGGCCCCTGACGAGGGATAAAAATACGCCATTAGTTAAAAACGAACTTTTGCTCACGACAGTGTCGTGTGTCTCTAAAACGTCTTCTGGTAGAAAACGGAGAAAAAGGTCCGACCTGTTGGCAGCTTCAAAAGGAGAAAAAGTCTTGGTAGAGGGTGCAATCGACATTGTAAAAAAAATAAGATATTCCGGCCCGCATATGGATTAAGGGCACGGAATAAATGAGTTGCCCATCCAGTCCGGTCGACAGCTAAGAGGCAACTGGATTGCAAACGTTAGCAGTTTTGAAACGCCGAAAAACGCGCGGGAAAAATTCAAAAAGTCTAATTTGCATAAGTAGAAGTAGCAGCTCGTCTTGACTGCTGACCAAAAACAGTTACTACTGTATTAGACTAAAAGAGACAGAAAGGGGTGTCAAACGCGCGCACACACGCACGAGTGTAAAACAAAAGGGAGGAAACTCGCGCGCGCGTAAAATTATAAATGGAATTAATGTTAATTCCATAAATGTTCTTAGAACTAGGTGTTGGCTATTATTTGGTTATTGACAGTGTACCATTAAGCCAATTTTCTCCGCATTTGTTGCGGGTTCCTAGTCAGAATCTGCCAGTTATTTCACCTTCCCTCTCCTTGCCTACTTTTGAATTCAGGTCTCCCTTGATAATTATAATTTCTTGGGATTTGCAAAGAGCCTTGGCGTTATCCAGCATGGAGTAGAAAGATTCGGTTTCTTTTTTGTACTTTTTTTTTCTGTCGGTGCATACACGATTATAATAGCTATGCTGAAAGGCTTTCCTTTCAGTTTAACTACAAGAATTCTTTCAGATAACAGACAATATCCCAGAACGCATTTCTTGAAGTCTTGATCTAGTATCAATCTAACTCCTTTTTCATTATTCCCTCCGCCTGGATCTATAATCCTGTGCTTGTCACTGACAAAATTTCTGTTGTTTTGACACCAAGTTCCACATACACGCAAAATATTGATATCAAAAGCATTATTAAATGCTGCGACCCCAATCAATTAGCATTTCATTAATAAACACATTATCAGTACGGAAACACACACACATGTATATATATATATATATATATATATATATATATATATATAATATGTGTGGGGGTGTGGAAATGTAAACTTTCAAAAAAGTTACGAAGACCTGGTAAAGAATCAAAAAATATTGGATGTTGGCGATTATGGCTCTCTACAATATCCCGTCCTTTGTAGCTCTTAGTAACTTTTATATTTTGCCATCTCTCGCCAACCCTGCTTCACCATGCGTTCACTCAAGCCTGCAAGGTACGTTGGGCGTTGCTTTACTCAGTCCCTCTTGCCTTCAATATGCCCTGAGTATAAAATTTTTCAAGCATTCTTTCCTAATTATGTGCCACAGAAATTTCAACGGTTGCTTTCCTGATGTTAGACATAAGTGTCTTTATATTGCCATTGTACCTAGAACTTCGTTATTGCTAAAGACATGTCGTTTTTTCCGACGTTGAATTCAAATGCTGCCAGAAAGATGGGAAAAAGTAGCGGCTAACGATGGACAATTCTCCCAGTGACGTGTTTCTTCCTAATTTTCAGAAATAAAACATAACTTTTCATGAAAAATCAGCGAGAACTTATTCAAGGTCTTATACTAACCATCCCAAGAGACAGGGGAGGTATCTAGGGCAGATAATGAGGAAGGGAGGCTGGGAAAATCTGATACTCACAGGACAGATTGAAGGCAAGAGGTACAGAGGAAAACAACGCATAACATTTATTGAGTTTCGGTAAATGGATGACGGACAGGGTCAGAAGAAATGACAAAAAGAAAAAAATATTAAGAGCTACAAGGGACAGGAAGTTGTGGAGAGCCATGATCGCCTGCGTCCTGAGAGTGCATGGCACATATAAAAGAAGAAGATGGATTTTTCTGTGTAGATATTTACCATTTTCTAATGTATTTTTACAAGATTTTATGAGCAAATTCAATACATATTTAATGTTTTTTTTTATTTAAAATGTAACCATATTGAACTTCTTTTCTTTTCTTCGATCATGACTCTCCTCAACATCCTATCAACTGTAGCTCTTAGCAATATTTCTGTTATTACTATCCCTTTCACTCCTTAAACACGGTCAACGATTACCTATAGACACAAGTTGTGATGGCTGGCCGCTCGTAGTCGAGACTGCCTATCTATCAGGGAGGTTAGTCATCCCTGTTGTAGACACCTACTCAGACACATTTGTATTTGTTCAAGACCCACATAGCCCACCTGTGGTTTGTCCTGCAACTATGCTGAGTGCACCTTAATTACAGTTTTCTGGTATGATCGAAACTCTGAGCAAGAGAAATACGCTCATATCCTCGGTCACGATGACTTGTGACTTCGTGCTAGCACAAACCACGAAAGCAAAAGAATGTAGAGACAATAAAGGAAGAACGAAAACAGAAAAAAAACAAGTGAAGTAGAAAGAGCAAATCTTAAAATGCAGAAAGAAAGAAAGAATGAAAGAATGAATGAAAGAATGAATGAAAGAAAGAATGAAAAAAGAAAGAAAAAGAAAGAATTAAAGAATGAATAAAAGAAAAAAGAAATAAGGAAAGAAAGAAAGAATGAAAGTATGAATAAATGAAAGAAGCCAACAAAGAAAGAATGAAAGAAAGACTGAAGAAAGAATGAAGGAATGAAAAAGAAAGAAAGAAAAAGAAAGAAAGAATGAAAGAATGAATGAAAAAAGGAATTAAAGAAAGAAAGAATGAATGAAGAAAGAATGAAAGAAATAAAGAATAAAATGAAAGAATGAACGAATGAAAGAAAGAATGGATGAATGAAAAAAGAAAGAATGAATGAAAAAAAGAAAGAATGAATGAAAAAGATGGAAGAATGAAAAAATGAAAGAGGAATGAATACAAAATGAAAACGATGGAGGATAGAAGAAATAAGGGACAAAGAAAAAAAGCATGAAAAAGAAAGAAAGAAAAAGAAAGAAAGAAAAAGAAAGAAAGAAAAAGAAAGAAAGAAAAAAATAAGCAAATAGAAAATTCTAATAAGTGGGGAGTTTGGAAAAATTACGAATTGCTAGGAATATTCATGAATTTAGCTAATTTCTACATAAATAAATAAACGTGTGTGTTTGGCGTAAGAGCAGTGAGTTAGAATTCTTTTAAAAAATTAAGAAGCAAGAAAGGACGGTTACAGAACCGAGAAAATTAAGAAAGTAACATTAAGGGTAATGAAGAAAAATGAGGTGAAAGAAGACAGAAAGAAAAAGGTAAATAAAATCAAGAATGAAAAAGCAAAAGTACATAGAAATAATAACAAATCAGAAATATATATAAAAAAATGATTGAAAAATTAATGAAAAGAAAGGAGAAAGAAATTAAAAATTAATAAAAAGAAAGGAGAAAGAAATTAAAAAAGAAAAAGCGAATGAAGAACGCAACCGGAAGAAGAAAAGAAGACAAGAAAATCATTGAAGGGATGGACGGGAAAAACAACATGGAGGAAAAATAAAAAAAAAAGAACAATGACGAAGAGGTCAAAGAAAGAAACTATAAAAAAAAATAAGTAAATGAAAAGAAAGAAAGAAAGAAAGAAAAAAGAAAGAAAGAAAGAAAGACAGTAAGATAAAAGGAATAGAATAAAAATAAAAACGAACGAAAGAAAGCGGGGGGAAATGAGAAGGAAGAAAGAATAAAAAAGAAGATAAAAAAATCGGAATAAAAAGAAAAGTGAAAGAAAACGAAATAAATGAAACAGGAATTGAGAGAA
>CAHIKZ030000351.1:342500-365000 GCA_903632075.3 Acanthosepion pharaonis
TAACTTTTGGTCACTTGTTTTCTTTATTTAAAATTCGGACAGAACTTATGGGATGACCTGATATAAATATATATATAAATACACACACACACACACACACACACACACTCATATATATATATATATATATATATATATATATATATATATATACTATGCAGCAAAAAAATACAAAATTACCTTATGTGGGTATAGCCTATTTCAAGTTTGCGTCAGTCCTCTTCAGCCCGAGACTGGATTTTGTGAAATCAGGGATTTGGAATTTAATTTCGATTACAGTCAAAGAAGAGATACAAACCTACCCAAAATAGCACCTCCTCTAGATAAAGAAACTGAATTTTTGGTAAGGGGAGGTCATGACGTATATTTCTAAAGGGGGAGACTTTACTGGAATCAACCCTGATATTTACTTTATGATATTAGGTTGGGCTTAAATGAAAGGTGAGGTGTTGAATTGAAACTAAACGAGAGCCCTAAATGGGAGTTTATTTATGACCAAAGCCTTTAATTATGTATAAAAGTATTTATGTTCCCGATAGGAAATACAAAATTATACCAACAACAAATATGTTTTAATAGGATTAACAATAAATTTAATTTAGGCAATTAATATAAAGGACGACTAGAACTAATGGCTTTATGTTATTAAGTAATGGGGAGATTTAAAGATAAAACAATTTAAAGTTAGGATATATTATCCATTTATCACATTAAGGATCGGTTAAATTATTAGGAAGACCAAGCTGTATTCGAAAATATTTAAGAGAAAATATTAAAGTAAAAAGTTAATCAAAGTGGGGTTGCATCAATTAGGGGACTGTTATAAAACAGGATTAATATGGAAAATAGAGAGAAATTATAGAAGTTAATTTGTGGATGTTAATAATAAGGTAAGATCTATATTCTTTTATAAGTTTAAATCTGCTTCTATGTCTACATTTTAACACATGTACGTTCCTTTGATTTAACAGTTTGCATTGATTATTGTATTTATTTTTTCCCCTAAACATAGACTGCACCTGTCTCTAAAACTATTAAGACTATAAGCAAAACCTATAATTTTCCAATCTATCTAAGGGTTCAGACCTTTTCCCTTCAATTCCCTAAATTTCTTTGAAAGGGCTGGTAGGTATTTTAATTTAGTATCGGTAAAGCAGTGCCTGAGGTTATAATATCTCTGTTTCCATTCTCCCACGGAAAATCCAATGTAAACATTATAATTTATCATATTTTCTTTAGGGGCAATGGTTGCCTGGTATAATACCCTCGTCGATCTGAATGTTCCCTCGACTTGGCAGTTTTCTCTATTTCTCCAATTACTGGGAGATTTAAAGTGATGGTGTTGATTGCAAAAAAAAAAGAGGTTTAAAAAGTTAAAAACCAACCAAACCCCACTCAATAGGGGAAGTATTGTTACGTAAGCTATGATGTTCAGTTAAAATACAAGTATATGATATTTCAAAAAACATCACAACGGAACCTAGATACAATTTACTAATGTCTTAATATTAATTTTAGATTTAATTAGAAATCAGTATACCTAATTAACTTTTAATTTCACTATGAAGTAAAAAAAATAAAAATTACAAATTTTAAATTTCAAATTTAACAATGCATTAAATTAAAAATATTACAAAATTATTCAAAGTAGAAACAGAGGAAAATATGCATAAATTCATGTATTGTTCTTAGCGAAATGCTAAACTTTCCGTTAAATGCGCTGATGCAAGAAGTTTCAAAGATCGCTACATATTAGATACATTGATGGAGTCTAAATTCAATTAGGTGGCTATAGGAAAAGGTTACAAATGAAAAGACAGACACAATCACAACATAATACACAAAATATAAATAACACACATAAATATAATAAAATATATAAGCACGCAAATATACGAACGATATAGTAAATAGAAGAACAGAAGAGAAGAAATAAAAATAACAAGGAAAAATAAATATATATAAGAAATTTTCCGAACTAAATATATCTTATTTAATATATATATATATATATATATATATATATATATATAAAAAAGAAATATGTTGTAGTGGTTCCAACGAGAGAAAAGTATGTATATTAAAAAGAAGAGAGGTGCCGCAAACGTTTTTTGGTTGTAATGTGGATTTATTTAGAAAAATATTATGCTTTGTTTTACATAATTTTACTACGACACGTGTTTCTGGTCTCGCGACCGTCTTCAGGTAAAAGTGGAGATTTCGACATATTATTAAAAATAATTAATTTTTCTTCATGTTCAATGTGAAATGTTCTCGATATGAGACATTCTCTGTTTGTGTGTTGGCAATCCGAATTTTCTTTCTAGAATTGTCAATGAAGAGTTTAAAAAATTAAAATCTTCAGACACACTGGGTTGTAGATTAATATTCTTTCGTTTTTTTTATTATTATTTCATTTAGATTCCTCGACTAGTTTCGGCCCCAAAATGGCCATCATCATCAGAAGAAATATTTCTGCTTGCTGATAGTAGTAAACTACAGAAATGAATATATATATATATATATATATATAGAGAGAGAGAGAGAGAGAGAGAGAGAGAGAGAGAAAGAAATAATTCTTATAAATGCATATCATTAAATTCACCCGACATGGTGTGCCTTTTAAAAATGTTATATTATTTTGTTTATTTGTAATGGAATACAATATTGGATAACATTTACGGTTGGTTGTCATGTTTTGATTTGTTTATGTTCGCGTAGTTTCGAGCGAATCAGTCATCGTCAGGAAATAAATGCAATCAGCGTTTTTTTTATCTTTTTCTTTTTTTTACTTTTTCTTTTTTTGTGGGGGGTGGAGAACGAACGCTACATTTCAAATTTCACTCCCACATTTTCTACTCTTTTATGAAGATATCTCAGTCAGCATGTATAACTGCTTCCAGTTTAGAAGTGCCGGGCATTATGCAGATACTACACACTGATCCTAGGATGCCAAACCTAAAGATCGTACATAAAAGCCTGTAAAATAATATACCTTATATATCAACCTATTCTAAATACAACCACGTTTTGTCAGTTGTAATCTCTGTGATGCCAAAGTAATATAATTGTCATTGGCGCATAAATTGGAATCGTCATTCGGAGTTCAAATGCCAGCCTAGTCTGTTGCGTTCTCTTTCGCTCAAATGCATTCAGAAAAGGCATAAATCGTTGTTCCTCGCATGTTCGGTTCATGGTCTTCTCAGCATCCTTTTGTAAAACATTTCTGTTGCTTGAAATCTATTCTTCATCTATGAGGGGGATTCACTGCTATAAAAGGTGCGATGGGTAAATTGTCACCATTTTATATTTTTAATTTTGCACATGCGCGTTTTTTTTATTTTTGCTTTTTTTATTTTGTCAACTGCACAGTATAGTAGGGTCAGTTGGGCACCGTCTGTGAGAAAAAGTGCACCATAACACAATTAACTCCATCAGAAATTTGGAAACAGCATGCTGTATTGCTTGGCGTTCGCATCGGAGTCGCCAATACGAATATTTCAGAGTGTTTGGGTGACAATCTGTGGACAGCGCAGAGAATTCCGAAAGAGTTGGATGATGTGATGGTGTTTGGAATGATGACTAGTAATGGCGACGTTATGACTCCATTCATCTTCCCACAGGGCCTCAAGACTCAATACAGAGGCCCACATCAAGTGCCTTGAGGAGGTAGTGTTGTCCTCAGTCAAGAGGGTGGCTGCCGGAAGACCCTATGCCTGCAACAGGACTCGACACCATGCCACACAAGCAGGAGAATCCAGTCATGGGCCTCATACAATTTCAGCGAGCACATCACCCCTTACATCTGACCACCTAACTCCTCACACTGCAACCCCCTTCATTATTATGTGTGGGGCACAATTGAGCGTGAGATTAACTAAAATCCTTGTAACACTAAAGATGAACTGAAGGCAAGGATTATGGCAGCATTCACCAACTTAAACAAGGAGACCGTTAAGATGAGTTGCAGGAGATTCCGAAGCCGTCTGTAGGCCGTGGTTGAAACCAATGGCGATTTTATTAAATAAATTTACTTTTTAGTACTTGAAGATATTTTTGTGTAATTTTGTATATATATATATATATATATATATATATATATATATATATATATATATATATATATATATATATATATATCAGTTAGAATGAGATGTCAGTGTTATTTTCCAACTTGCGTAATTTAGCCGACAGTTTATCCATCGCAGCCTGTATAAGGAGACTCTTATTACATAACAGTTCAGTACTCCACCTACAGGAAAAAAAATGACCGAATAATAAAAATAAAAGTAAAAAACTGTTAGTCATATCCAAAGGAAAGATATTTTAATTTATTCTAAAGGTTATTGTAAATATAGTGAATACTCTTTTTGTTTCATAATTGCGGATATCAGCATATTTTGGCTGACGTCAGGATTTTTTCAGCTTTAGAAAATGACATATTGTCTTACTTTAACCTTCCACTACATGTAGTTTTTTACTTCAGTACACAAATATTTAAAAATATGTCTAGTATGAATGAAACTATTGCATTGGCATATTTGGCTTATTTACTTTTTCAAACTGTCACTTTTGATGACGTCATTACTTCCAGAGCCAATGGAAATTTAAACTAAAAAGATAAAATTTCCAAACATCGTAAGTCGTTATATGTAGTTCAAAGGCATCTTAAAGTCGGCTAAAGAAAAATTTTTTTTTTTTTTTTATAATTTCGAATTAACCTATCTGTCATTTGGTTAATTATATCATTAAATATATACATTGTCTCTGTGTGTTCAATTATTTGTTCAGAAATTTGTTCAAAAATCAACATCATCTGAAAACTGGGAATAATTACCTACAAGACACAAAAATAATTACATCTACCCTTATAGACTGAATAATCTATTCAGTTGAAAATTACCAGAGATATACGTAAATATGACAGAAATCTGAAGAAGCCGCTGCCGTAGAATATCCATATGCTTTCTCGGGCTAACATTTTCCGCTGACATGAATTGGAAAATTTATATTAAATCAATTGTTTGGCCTTCAGCTTGGAGAGTTGACTTCTGTAGGTACTGCCACGAATTCGGTGTACATAAGGTTTCAAATATTTTTTTTAAATGAAAAAGCTTTCTTGAAGCTTTTATTTTAGCTCTAATTGAAAGCTAACGGATTTAAAATTTACTATTTCCACTAAGCAAAATACTCTCTGGTGTATTTCAAACAGAAATTATATTCATCGAAATCGATTTCTCTCAATAAAATCGAAAAAAAAACGGACATTTTGACACATTTGTAAATAGAAGTTAATTCTCAGTTTTTAAAATCTTGCAAAAATAAAATATATATTTCTTAAATGTTATTTAAGAAAAATTAGCATATTCAAAGTTAAGTTAATCTGATTTGAAAGAAATATTACTTATGGAATAAAATGTTATATACAAGCACTTTTTTTTTAACCATGGGGGCTTGTTTTTTTTAAGTGTTAATCGATTTTTGACAGCCAAATGACCGCTAAACGTGTTAATAGTTAAACATAATGGAGCAGATGATAAAGTTTATATGAGGGATTTTCCGTAAGTAGGGACAACCCTTGAAACACATGAAATTTTAGCGATGATGTTGGTTTGTACATCCATACTTAGAAATTCTCCATGTATATACACACACAAAAACAAGTCGAAATTCTTTTAAAAATGTTCGGGTTCGTCAGATTGTTATAAGCTTTACAATATATGATATGTAAATATGGTTTTACTTAATAACAATATTTCCTTAGAGTTATCACATTGGAACTGAATTTTAAAAGATTTAAAAACTTCATAAATTATTCAATTTAAAATTGTAAGAAAATGAAAACAAATTTTGTAAAAATTAAGTTTTCATCGTAAATGATTTTTCAGACAGTATTATCGTCAATATATATTATTCATAAAAGCAATTAAAAGCTTCTCTAATTAAATAATGTCTTAGTTTTATTACGTTTTTTTTTTTTTTCGATTCACAACAGAATTTTGGTAAGACGGGGTCCGATTTGACAAAAATATCGGTGATTTACATTCCTCAAACTATTCTGCTTTTAACTAATATAGTCGCTAAAAATTATCTCTTTGAATTTCTCAAGTTTTCATAAAATTAAATAAATAGGTGAAATATATGTAAAAAATATTTCTACCAACATTTTCTAATAAAAGGTTTCACAAATTATTTCATTCATTTATTAATGAACCCTGTAAATTATTTCATTCATTTGTCAATGAGCCCTGTTAAAATCCGACAATTATTTGATTTTTGCAAGAATTTCCAAATTAATGTCTGTCACCGCAAATACGTCTAAATTTGCTATGCTAAAAGTTAGTACAACCGTTGACTCAAGATAAACAAGTTTTTGTAATCAAAATTTCGCATGTTCTAAAATGAAGATTTAAAAGATACTTTGATCCTTCCTCTTAATAATAATATAACGATTTTGTCAATAAAATTGTCTTCAGTCCTTTCGGAGCATGTTTTCGACAAGATATACTGGTTTTTTAGCGATTTCGACTTTCACTGTGTTGTGCGAGACAATTATTCTAATCTGAATCTATTTTACACATTTATAAGTCTACCATTCGACTATGCATTAAATATTGCTGCCAGGCCTGGACTGGTCTGGTTTTTCTGCTACGTATTTAGAGATTCTTCATAAAATCTAAAGAAGGGTCTGCAATGTTATAGGCCCTGAGCAGGCATCTCAGCTTCCGTCAATTCCCACCGCCGTAACCTAGCTTCCATATAACCTTTTTCTTAATATTTTCTTAGTAATTGTTCTGATGTAATTTCCTCTTGGTTGCATCGACTTCACATATTTAAATGCAGTACTAGATTGTTAATTAGGTCCCATCATTTTACAGTTGAAATAGCTAGATTTAACAGTAAAATCTATTTCTCTTCTCGCACTTCGAACTTTTGGAATTCTCTTCCGCTTTCTTGATTTCCAGTCAACATAGATTTTCAAAAACATAAACCCAATGTAAAACTTGTTTTTTTAATCACCCCGCCCCCCACAAAAAAAGCAAGGCGTTAATGCCACTAGCAAGCAAAGCGGTACAGAGAGTGAAACAGAATTAGAAGACTTGAGAAAAGGACAATAAAGGAACAGGATTTAGGAAGACAGGAGATGGCGATTGGCGTTGCATTTAAATTTTTGAAAATCGTAATTGTCAGGGAAGCAAGAAATAGGAAGGGATTTTCACACTCAAGAAGTGAGAGGAAAGAAAACATTAAAGTAGAACGGACTGTTGTATCTATCTAAAACGGTGAAACCTAATTGCCAATCTAGTAACACACTTAAATTCATGTAGTTGAACCACTAGGGTACAAAAAAGCTCACCAGTACAGTCTCCATGAAAATATTTCTAGAATAGGCAGAAGGAAGCCAGTAACTTTAGTGAGAATTTGATTGATCGAAGATGAGATGTCCGATCGAGGATTGATTACATTACAAATCGGTCTTTCAATTTTTCCTTCTTTTCTTCACGTTTACATTGTTCAAACTGTTGTCCACACCTTTATTGTCATATTACCGAAGTTTCGGTCGTTGTACGCCCCAGACTTCTTCAGTCGTGAATATGACAACAAAGATGAGGACAACAACCTGAACAATGTAAATAATGTAAATAGTTAAAATAACTTTTTTTTGTAAGCATTCAACCCCAAGCAAGGCGGGAAGCCACTAGCACGCAAGGAGTTACAGGGAGCTGGAGCGAGATCAAAGAGGAATGATAGAGGAAAGGATGAAAAGAAGGTTAGGGGAGAGATCAGGACATATGGAGACGTTGATTGACGTTACATTTGAATAGGTGGAGATTATAGCTATCAGGAAAGCAAGAACTGTGGAAGGAGTTCCACAGGCGATAAGTGCGAGACATGAAGCTATTGGAATAGAATAGACGGGTATATTTAACAGTTTCGACAGTGAAAGGGTGAGAGCGAGATGCCAGCGTAGTTGAACGCTTAAATTCATGAAGGCTGGGAACCAGCGAAAAAAGCTCATCGGAGCGCTAATCTCAAAAATATAGGCAGATACTCTTCTTTTATTCCTGTCTCTCGTTAATAATTTTGTTTTCGTATTTTTTGACACTTGGGAATTAGTGGCTTGAATGTCCTAATTGTGGCGAAATGCTAAGCACATACAATAATTTTTTTTCACAGAAAATATTTCTTTATGCGCGCTATTATGCTCACTTTTGAAAAAAAATTCAATTATTTGGAAAAGAATAAAATTAAATTAAAAATTGTTTTTTTTTTAAGGTAGTATTTTAATTCATTAGCAAAATAAATAAAATCTTGATTAATTTTAAGAAGTGGACCATCGATGAATTATAAAGCACTTCCCTCCTTGAATCATTCATAATCAGACGAAATTCTGTCTAATATTTGCTCAGCAGTTATATGAGTTACAGAATCAGCAAACTCACTGAGAAAACAATCCAAAGAAGTTGGTAATTTTACAAATAAAAACTAACGAAAGCAATGTTTAAAATGTACTTTTTGTCTGACAACTAATAAATTACAAAGAATTTTATTTATTTGAATCCTAAATGTGTTCTTTTAATTAAATAATTTGGTGCGTTTACAGAGGAAGAAGGAAAATGAGGTTGTTCGTAAACTAATGAAGACTATTTTGTTACACGCTGTTACGTCAGTTCGGCGTTGTGTCTCAGGAATCGAAACTAAAATAGTTCTTTCATTACAGGTTTTGTTAGGATCAATCTGTCTATTCATTTCCGTTTCTCTCCGGCGTGTTTACAAATGTTTAACAATCTTTTAGTGTCTGATTTTAACCATCAGATGCTACCTCTGTCTATGAGCTCTGTCAATCCCTGTTCCTATCTATCTATCTATCTATCTATCTATCTATCTATCTATCTATCTCAACCTGTTCTGATCTATCTATCTATCTATCTATCTCAACCTGTTCTCTATCTATCTATCTATCTATCTATCTATCTATCTATCTATCTATCTATCTATCTCAACCTGTTCTGATCTATCTATCTATCTATCTATCTATCTATCTATCTATCTATGTTCATTAGATCTCTGTGTCTGCTTATATATGTCGAGCTAGTTAGCATGCACTCTACCTAAACTGCGTCTAGAGATTATATGCAAGTTATGAATAGGTATAAAGAGTTGCGTCTTTAATGTTAAAAGTTCTATTCTGATGTTGTTTAGATTCAACTCAATATTATTAACTTAGATATATAATGATAGAGAAAACTATTGTTTTTGGTTGGAAAAGATTTTACTACGTTAATAAAACCGACTAATTTGCCTGTCTGTAGTTTATTTGCAACTATTTATTTTGATACTTTTACATTATTATACCTTGTAAAATAATATGAAAAGATTTTAAAACAAATTCGTCAATTTCTTAAAGGAAAAACATAAAAAAAAAATTATTTTAAAAATAAAAGATATACTAACAAAAAATAATAACCGCCTAAAATTTATTGCACAAATGCTCTTTCTTTTCAATAATTCTTAGCAGCCTATTGTCAACATCTGATGTTAGATTTGCAATTTTAGCGGCTGGTAAGTTGTTTGCAGCAACTTTAACTGCCTCCCAGAGGTCACACTTGCTGTTGAGTTGCCTTCCATCAGAATAATTCTCTCTCTTGAGGATGCTCCACAGGTTCTGAATGGGATTCAAGTCACAGCTATTTGAAGGCCAGTCTATAAGAAAATCTTCAACAAATCCCTTTCCTTTCAACCAGGATTTAGTAAACTTTGATGCATGACATGGTGCGTTGTTATGCATAAAGATCATAAATCTACGCTTGGCTAAAAACTGGTCATCAAGCCATTCAAAGAAATATTGCTCTAGAAGATCACAGTAACTTTTGGGATTCATTTTAACTTTGTCTTTCAGTTTAAATGGACCCACGAGCTCATTACCAATAATCCCAGCCCATATCATGATCCCACCGCCGCCTTGTTGGCGTTTAAAAATTTTCTTGAGTCATGTTGCTTGCAAACCCATCCTCGCGCCCATCAATCGGGCCCATCGAGGGTAATCCGAGGGTGATTCGTCTGTAAAAAGAACTTTACTGAAATCAGTTTACTTGTATTTTTTTGCCCACTGCAATCTTCTTTCCTCATGCTTTTTTTTTGTTAAAATGGGTTTCTTTATTTGATTTTTCACATCAGCAAACTTCCTGAATTCTTTACACCTTGTTTCCATTAACACTATAGGAACTCCAGCGGCCTCAAATATGAACGCATTTGACGCATTTGTGTTTCTTATTAATTCTCTTCGGATATGTGATAGATCTCGCTTTGTTAAATTCCTGAATTCAGCCTGAGACTTTTTTTCCTTGGTTGAATTCCCATTTGACATATTTTCTTGATTGTTCGATGATCCCTTTTCAAATCCTTAGAAATTTGAAGCGAAGGCTTTCCTTTGCTAATTTCTTTGATTATATAGTTCTTTTCATTCATTGTTAGTTCTTTTTTACGAGCCATAATACTAAATTCTAGTTCTTGCAAATAATCTCTTGGCACTGCAAATTGCTATAATTACTGAAAGCATTAAATATCAATCTGAAATTGAAAATTGGGACTTAATTGCTTTCATGCTTACTCGTTATACATAATAGTTTCATTGGATAACACATATCTATGAATTTTACATAAAATATTTGACAATACCTCTTATGCATACAATCTCTAGACGCAGTTTATATAGGCTGAATATGAACGAATGATGCTAGGTCTGTGAAAACTTGCACACATTAATTTCAGCTCTTCCTATTAACACCTGTATACACTCGTACCAAATAAAGTAAAACCTCGTTTGAAAGTGCCCCGGTTTAAGGAATATCGTATTTAAGGATTAAGTTGGGAATCTCATTTACCATAAGGAACTGGCTTTTTTACTTTTACTGAAAAAAAAAATAAATGCTAGAATTATTCAGTCATCAACTTAAATTAGATAACATTGTTAGCTATAAATTGTCTGGAAATTAATTTCTTTTGGGTAATGGCCAAATATAAGCATAAGTTCTATGCTAACATTTTCTTCTACCACTCTTCCTGTTTGTGGAACTCTCTTCCGGCTTCTTGCTTCCCAGTCAACTTTGATCTTCAAAAATTTTAATGGAATGCCAATCGTTATCTTCTGACTTCTTAGCTCTTGTTCTTTTATTTTTCTCTCGCCTTAATAGTGTTTTGTTTCTCATATTCTCTAACACTTAGAAACCCTTAGTGTCTTAGTGGCTTATTGCCTTGCTTGGGGTCAAATAATTAAAAAGAATTAAGCAATCTTGCCGATTTCAGTAATTTTTGCAAATAAGTTTTCAATATGAATATAAAGTCTCATTAGCAATAGTAGATGAGTGTGTTTGTATGTGTGTGCCTGAAAGACTGAGTGAGGCAGAGAGAGAGAGAGAGAGAGAGTGAGAGAGAGAGGAGGGATACATCTTCAATGGTTCGTGTATCTGTATTCACTTGCTCATTTTAAACTAATTTCAGTGTTCACTGGGTGAGTGCACTAAAATAAATTTGGAAGGACGATTCTAGTAGGCGCGTGCGTGGTTGCAACTTACTCTTTTTCAAATATGTACTCGTTTAAATCGATACATCATCATCAAATTATCATCATTATCGTTAAATTGGTTACCGTTTAAATTACAAATGTCATTTTAAAATCTTTTTTAATAAGGGTGTGATTTTGTTTCTTTTGATATTTTGCATGTGTCTTCTTGAATTTTCGAATTTTAGCCAACGACCAAAAGAGAAATTTTTATGCATATCCCTGATTTTGCATAGCTTTGGTAACAAGTACAACGTAAATTACAGTCCAGAAAAGATCTAGAACACCCAGTTAAAAAAAAATTCCCTCAATATGAACAAGGAAAATAAGTACAATTGTTTTATCTGATATTTTACAGAGTTTTACGTAACAATGGGAATTTGCCTGCTGACTAACATAGATTTAACAAAATATTCGTTATAATTCGAGAATGTATCTCTATATTTCTGAGATGAGGTATTATGTACATTATTTATATTATTCGGACTATTGTCCTCATCTTGAACTCACAACACTTCGGGTCTTGTCACTGGATCTAACTAACGCCTTTATCCACAGTGCTATGTGTCCTTAAGGATACGTGGCACTATAGATTTGGTTGTGAGTTCAATACCTGGTTAAGGTAGTGGATAACTTGGAGGGGTGAATTAACAGGAGATAAGTGTCATCCTCTAGAAATATCACGTGAAACTAGAACATTCTAACCAGCGAACGAAATAAAGGGTTCAGTTCAACATTCCAACCACCTGAAGAAAGCCGGAGCGTATAACGGCCGAAACGTGATAAATATGGCAACAGAGATGAGGACAATAGTCCAAATGATGTAAATAATGCGAGAATCCACAGAACTCGAATATAAGAAACTATCGTATTGAAGGCCCACCCGGTTACCTTACTTAGCTTTTTAGATCAAAATTTTACGGTATTTATTTAAATTCAATTTGTCATGTGACCGCCTTGATTTTCTATTGGTCCTTGTAGTATTGAAGTCTTTGACTTTACTAGATTTACACAGTCACAGGAATGTTTTCGCCACTCAAACAGAATACATTTTTTCCAAATCTGTTTTAAGCGCGTTCTTTTCTTTTCTTTCATTCTATGCGCCTTACCCCTTCAGGACCTTGGTAGTCATGGTTCTCCACAATTTCCTGTCCTTTGTAGCTCTTAATAGATTTTGTCTTTTTGCTATCTATCCTAAACTCTGTTCTGTGATCCATTTACACAAGCTTGTTGGTTAGGTTATACACTGTTCTCCTCTGTCCCTCTTGCCTTCGATATGTCCTCTGAGTGTAGGATTTTTCAAGCCATTTTTCCACATTATGTGCCATAGGTATTTTATCTGACTCTTTCTGATGTTAATTATAAGTGTCCCTTTTGCTTCCGTGTTCTCTAAAACTTCTTCGATGCTTACAGGTTCATTCTATGGTATTTGGTACTAAATTGAATTTAAATCCAGCAGCATACACGATCTATTGATTAGTTTTACCATTAGATTTTATTTCTTATTTAAACTAGTCTGTTTTAAGTGATTTCCTATGCGGCCATCGGCTACGTAAGCTGGTTTGTCAAGTGTACCTTTGATTGTTGTTGATGAACATTTCACTTCACATATTCTTTCCTCCGTATTATCAACATACGCAGTCAGTTCTTATTGGATCTTTATCAGCCAATCCCTCGAATAAACGAAAATTTGGAAAATTAAAATTTATTGAAACAAAACAATTACAGTTGACCACTGACAATTCCAGAACAACGTAACAATAAACAATTTATTTCTAACCTCTGCCAGCCGCTTGATGGAGAAAGCATTACATCGAACCATCGCCAGTGAGACACGCTGCAAGAGCCACTCCGTTTCGCGAGGTTCGTCTCTTAATCGAGACGAAATCGCGCCAATCATCGGAAGGAACGCCATCAAACGAGGGCCAATAACCCCTGAAGTCACCACTGCCACAGGAGTAAAAAAAAATCTATCAGCAAGAGAAGAATATTTAACTATTTTTTTCATCTCTGCGTCCCGGGCGACAGATCCTGGCTCAATCGCGGACCTGATTAAATTACCGGTTGAAAATATATCCGCACAAGTCGCATCCCAAATCAACGACTTCCCCATTTTAAAAGGGAAAATAGTAATGTCATCCGGTCGCTTTCCATCACCGCGGTCGAGGCCTACAGTTTCGATTTGGGAAGAGAACCCAGCTGCATCCAAACCTCTTTTGATGATGTCGTTAATGGCAGCATGCCGTGGAAAGCGGCCGGCACTACGATGAGAGGAGAGAGGATGCAAACCAAACTCATCGATGGAGGCTCCACATCTGCATCTGTGACGCTCACATAAACGAAATGATCTGGAGATTGATTTCTCGATCATCTTGCTCGTTTCTGCGCACATCTGACAATTTTTACTTCCCTTCTGGTTTTGCACAACAGACATTTTGCTCAACTTCAATCTTGCTGTTATTCCATATTCTTTATAACTGCTAAGGAAGAAAATAAGTTTTTTTTTTCTTTCATACAAGAAGAGGACTAACAGCTATATAACTTTGAAATACAAGATCCCGTACGATCAAAAAAAAATAAATTAAGGAACATCTAGGGTGGTCTCTACTTAGATGAGTGGCGACTTGGGAATACCAAATCCTATAAGCTTGGATGTGAAGGTGATATAATGGATAAAGGCACAGAATTGGAAACCTATGGTAATTTACCCACTCATGCGAATATTCATGCTGTAACGCTCTCGTTTGTCTATGTTTGTATTAATGTTTCTGTCAATATAATTTCTTAACTGAACTCTCTTGTGTCTTTATTTCTGGCCCTAACAAAGCCACAACAAAACCGGAGAACCGAGTTCTAACTACTGTCTCGTTCACGCATGAATACCCTTGGTAAAAGAAAGAATACATTTTTCCATCTCCCAGCTATGGGCTAAATATTTGAACTTCTACCAGGTCATCATTTTTATCTCCCTAACAGTCTTACAATAAAAAATATTCTCTACAACCATATAATGTTGAAATACCAGATCTCAAAAGTTAAGCAACATCCAGGGTGTCCAATAATTAATTGGGTGACATCTTGGGAATACCGGATTCTATAAGCTTGGATGTGTGGGTGGTATAATAGATAAAAGCTCAGAATTGAAAACCGGAAAGCTTAGTTCCAACTCCAGTCTCGTTCACGCGTGAATACCCTTGGTAAAAGAATGAATACATTTTCCCTTTCCCCAGCTATGGGTTAAATAGTAGAACTTGTATCAGATCCTCATTATTATCTCCCAAACATAATTTAGATCAAAAATATTCTCTACACACAACACTATGCAGATCAAACACATTCAAATTGATATAGAAGAAAAGCCTTCTAATCCTTGTGGTTAACGAAGACGTAAAGTAATTATATTCCGGAAACAGACTCTAAAGGAAATGAATATGCGTGTGTTGTAATGGAAAGCGTTTCAAATTAAAAGAGATGGCAAAGCCGAGTTCGAATTCCAGTCGACCTCTTTCCCCCTTAACGCTATGGGTTAATTATTAGGGCTTATAAAACCATAGTTATCTACAAAAAAAATCTTACAATCTGGAAATTTTCACTGGCTTTAAGCTTGGTTTTGTTTCTTTGTTTAATATTAGGTTGGTGCAAAAATAATGGCGTAATAATGTCGTTCTTTGACGTATTTTGTAACGTCAAAAAACGACACTGTTACGTCATTATTTTTGCACCAACCTAATAGCATATCGAATCCTTATGGGTCATTTAATGCTTAAATTATATTTTCTTGTGAGCTTTGGTAATTTTTCTTCCAAAAGTCTATTGCTGGTAATTGTTTTTTTTCTAATAATGTATTCCTGATAATCTTTTCTAATATATTTTTATATTTTTCATGTTTTGACACACGTTTGGGGGTTCAATATTTACCCATAGCTGGGACCATAACACCCTGGGATAGGATGGACCTATGAACAACAGAAATTAGGAGGTGGTTCCACGCTCCTCAATACCTGCCGATCAGAGGCCTTACAGCCAGATGTAGTTTATCGTCATACCCGGGACGACTGGCTTTAAATAACCTGCAAGATGTTGATAGACCGTAAAAAGCCAATCGGATGTGAGTTATTTTGGAGCCATTATTCAAGTAAATGTTTGTACTCTTCATTATCCCCATCTAACTTTGTAGAGACCAAAGTTAAGATTATTACATAGTAATATAGATAGCCAATGAAGGAAATGATTGGTAATATATTTCTACCAGGTGATAACAGAGATTCTTCGGGTTTAGTACAAAGCCAGGTTTCTAAATGCCTTATATTTTTTTTTAAGTGGGTTTAGTTTCGTTTTGCTTCGTTTGTTTTAAGGCAAATCAACCTAAATGGGTTATTTAATACCGACACGATTTTTATTGCTGGTAATATTTTTTCCAAAAATGTATTACTGGTAATATTTTTTTTTTCTTAAAACATGTATTTGTTGGTAATATTTATTTACAAAAATGTATTTGCTGGTAATATTTATTTACAAAAATGTATTGCTGGTAATATTTTTCCCTTTAAAAATGCATTTCTGTTAATATGTTTTCTTCAGAATTGCTTTGCTGGTAATATTTCTTTCTTCAAAATGTATTGTTGGTAATAATGTATTGCTGGTAATAATTTTTCATCAAAAAATTTATTGCTGGTATTAAAACATATATTTTCACTTACATAACGCCCTGACCCCAGCTTATGGTTAATTATTTGCCCATATTTGGGACCCTATCAGGTGCTACCACTCCGGGTCAGAGTGGACCTGGAAACACCAGCAATTAAAAGGTGGCTCCACTCTCCGCAAAAACTTCTGAATAGAGGCCTTATCTTTTTTAAGTCGGTTTGGTTTGGTTTGTAGTTTATAGCCTTACCCAGGACGCGGATGTATTTTATCGTCATACCCAGGACATTTTTCAAGTCTGTTCTAGCCATTTGAAAACTGGAACAATATAATCTTCCAAGTAGACATTTGTCTTCATTTGTTTGTTTTTTCTAAAAATCTAAACTACTTTTCGCCAATATCACTAATTTCTTTCGATTTGACCAGATGAATTTAAGTTTAATCTAGTCATTTGGAAGACTGGCGCAATATAATCTTCCAACTGCACATATCCATCTATGTGGTTTTGTACAAGTTTAAGCTAAGCTTCCACTATATCAATATCATCGTTTTCCTTCGAGTTCACGAAATGAATTTTTAATCTCATTTCATTTCGCCTAGAACGCCTTTAAATATGTTCAAATATTTTATCTTCTTTCTCGCTTTCTGTTGTGTAGAAACACGATAAACTATCCAACGGACGAAAATGAATAGTCATTATCTTCACGATGGAAATCAGAGTTCATAATTAAATAATTGTAAAAAAAAAAAGAAGCAAAATGAACGAATAAGAACTGGAATCTGATATGGAGATTTTCTGCCACAAGACTCTTTTGCATTTATAAATTTTCAAATAATTCCAACCGTTTTCTTTTTTATCGAATTATTCTTCGTATTCTGTTTTGTATTTTGATTCCTATTCCTTAGCATTAATTTACATTTTAGTGTTGAAGGCCCTTTACTGTTAGGTAAGCACAATTAGAGGAGTTTTTACATTGATTTTATTTTTAAAGAACTGCTCTGAAATTCAACAATAATTCAATCTTTTCAACTGCATTTAAAGAGACTTTCTAAAGTGAAACCGTTTTCAGTTTCTGACATTGGTTACCTTCTTCTCTTTTTCTCGTCTCTTGGAGAATTTTAGAAGATATATTCTTCCCTCTCTGTTTCTCGTCACATTTACAGGTATTAACGAATATTGCATTCTGATCCATAGAAGAAATACGACTGAGATTGTGTTTGATACTTGTGTTTGATTCTTCTAAAACCATTGTTATCTCCAAAAAATTCTTAAAATCTGGAAATTTTCACTGGCTTTAAGTTTGATTTCCTTTCTTTGTTTAATGGCATATCGACTCCTTATGGGCCATTTAATGCTTAAATTTTATTTTCTTGTGAGCTTTGGTAATTTTACTTCCAAATGTCTATTGCTGGTAATTGTTTTCTTTTTAATGCTCATGTAAATCTTAATATTAACAGATGCTCATGTAAATCGTATTATTTATAGATGCTCATGTAAATCGTAATATTAACCGTTTCCTCATAAGGAAACTTTTGACATTGGTTGACCAAACAGCCAGTACCAATTTAGGTTGAAATTTATAAACTCTTTCTCTTAAAACATTTTTTATTAGTAAAACAGGTTTCTCAAGTCTCGTAGCTGTTTTCGTTCCTTCCATACTGATAAGGGTTTCCGTTCTAACCTTTTATTTGAAGTAGTGTGGAATGTTAAACTTTTGATTATGTCGTTATTTTCTCTTCGAGTTATATGTAATATCCATAAATCCGTAAATTATAATAACTCCAGAAATCGAAACGTAAGTAACAATCGTTTCGCGTTTCAATCATTTTGTCTCGTCATTCATTCACTGAAATTCTGAAGTAAAACTTTCCATGCTATGTATACAGGCACGATTCATCTGTATTCCCTTCGATGTAATTAATAGCTTTTTTCTCTTGTATTAGGTGAAAATCGTCATGGGTATGACGATAAACTACATCCGGCAGCAATGCTTCTGATCAGAAGATTGGAAGTTTTGACGAGCGTGGAACCATTTCTTAATTGCTGTTGTTCCCAGGTTCACCCTTAGCCGAGGTAATAGCACTTGTTAGGGTACCAATTATGGGTAAATGAAGTACCCTCAAACAAAGACAAAACACTATGAAAATTTAAAAAAAAACATCTTTGTAGTAAAAATACCAGCAATAAAAATGAACCAACAATACATATTTATATTAAAATTACCTTTGTTAGGGCACCAAGTATGGGTAAATGAAGTACCCTCAAACAAAGACAAAACACTATGAAAATTAAAAAAAAAAACTTTGTAGTAAAAATACCAGCAATACAAATGAACCAACAATACATATTTATATTAAAATTACCAACAATAAATTTTAAAGCAAAATTACCAGCAAAACATTTTATAGTATAATTACCAACAAAACATTTTACAGCAAAATGACCGACAATACATTTTATTTGTAGTTGAAGGGATGCAATTGCGTTCAGGATATGTTTAGTTGAAGACATAAAATCGTATTCAAAATATTTAGATTTCCGGATTAAATAACACATAGATATGTTCATATGGCACTAAAGAAAATCATCCAACTAAATATTTTTGAAATATGAAAAAGTAGTATTAAAAATACGATTTTTCCATAAGTTATTCGGACAGTTATCGCCATGTTTGTCGTTTTATCTTTGGCCTTCCTGTATCGGCTGGAATTCTGAATATTCCTTATTCGAAAGACAAATCCAGATATTCTTCTTCAGTCTCGTTGTTAGCAATACACCGTTTTGGCATATGCATTTTTCAGCATCCTTGCATAGAATGTACATTTTGTCTGAAGTTATTAAGCAAACCATATAAACTTCAAAAATTCAAATTTGTTTTGAAAAAAACGTTAGATGTCAGAACAAAGGTTGAGTTAAAATTTTATATAGTATCGATATGTATCACTGAATTTACTGAAATTATTTGATATTTTCGGAAAAGCTGCCGTCTAAGATTATTAGGCAAAACAAAATAACATTTTAGTTTAACAAAAAATTTAATAAAATCAACAAAAACTGACCAACACCTATAACAGAACAAATCACAATCTCATATAAGTTTTTCAATATTTTACATTTTAATATAACGACCAGACTTCTAAATAACATCCACTAATATATTATCCTTTGATTTTGTTATTTTTTTGTTACGTCTGTAGTTTCAATTTCCGATATGGTAGGTTTAATTGCTTCCCATAGGTCTGCTTTTCTGTTATATTGTTTGCCACCCTGATATAATTTCATTTTCATAATTGATCATTGATTTCGATCGGATTTGGATTAAGACTTGATGGCGGCCATTCCATTATTTTCTCTTTTGTAAATCATTTATGCTCAAAGAATATCCGGATAAGGATTATTGTCGTGCATACATAAACACTTAACTTTGAAACTGCGAGACTGGGACTTGTACTATACAAAGAAAGTCTTGTTCATGAAATCGCAATAGTTAGTACTGTTCAGTTTAACTCTTTCATCGGCTTTGAATGGTTCCAATATTGGTTTGGCCGACAATTCCAGCCCATATCATAAAACTACCACCTCCTTGTCTTCTGTTAGCTACAGGCACGTCTGAATTGGATAAAATCCATCTTTTGGCCTATCTATCAGGTCCAGTAAACGTCACTCGAGATTTGCCCGTGAAGATTTCTTTAGAGAAGTCGATTTCCATTTATTGCCTGCCCTAATTTTGACGCTTTAAAATATTTACTTTAGAGGAGTTTGAATTTTTTTGCAGATCCCAACTCCCAAAGAAGTCTACACCTTTTTCCATTTTGACTCCCTCAATTCCAGTCTTTTCAAATATCTGTGCGCTGGTCAATCCTGATCGTTTTGCTATAACTTTCTTTAGCTTACGTTTGTCTCGAGGAAGCAAGTTGTTAAAGCCTTTGCTTCGAGTTCTCAACTTATTTATATTTTCAACAGCCTTCTTTATCTTTTAATGATCTCTGCAATGCTCCTTCGATATATCTAACAAGGACATACCGTCACTTAATACTTTTGACATTTTCCGTTTTTCTTCAGTTGTTAGATGCTTGTCTTTACTCATGTCGCAACATATATATTTATTGTTTTAATGAAAACAATTGTCGCATAAGGCCAAATGGGGTAAAGGAAAAGGCTGGTTGACACATTTTCTATCCTAGACCGCGCTGATCAGATTCATGAGCCATTTATTCATTAAAATTTGCTGATTCATCACAAAAACGCATTCTTCATCATTCAATACGATATATACCACACCACCACAAAAATCACAGGGAACCTAAAAAAAAAAAACATGGCATAAAATTTCAATATGTACAACTAGTTCAAATATTTCTTTTTTTTCCATTTTTTTTATAAAGATATATAAAAATATATGCTCATGAAATGAGAGGAGAGGGGATGAACCAAGGAAACGAAACTAAAGTATGGCAAAAGATTCCAAAACCAGAAAGAGCGCAACTCGGTTACCGACAAGCTGAGCCGCCCTCTGAGAGGATCATTCAGGCCCTCTCCACTAATTTCCGATACAATAGTCTCTTAGGCCATGAAATGTCAGTGTACCGAGGACTGGCCTGCAAAGCCGCTCGACGCTCACCGAGGAATCTCGAGAGATCCCGAGCCTTACGACGACGCTCATCCCTAAAAAAGGAGGAGTGACGGTAAGGCTAGGGAAGGCGTCCCTAACACTCCTCTCAAAGATCGAATCGTCAACGCGCAGCAAAGGAAAGCCAACCTCGAGGCGTTTTGATGACTCGCCAAGTGTGGCAAACCCAGTCTTCCATGACACGGACGCTGGACACGGACTTCTCTGCAGGCCTGATGCATGCAACCACTCTACAAGCGGCTGAGGAGTAAGCGCTCGATCGCCTTCTCTTTCCAGAGACGGAGTACAACCAGCTGGTAAAGGATGGACTTTTGCCTGTAGCTCCGACCAATTCATCCCCAAGAATGCGGACGGGATCGTCTGTCAAACTTGAAGGGCCCAAGAAACGCGACCCCGTTCCAGGTTTCTAACCGCAAGCCGGAAGACTTGTTGCAGTTAATCTTGGTCTCCATGACATTCTCGTATCGCTCAAGCCCTTTCTGTACCACCTCGATACCGCTGAGGCACGACACGAAAATGGATGCCACCGGGGTACGCGGGAACACTGACTCGTGCCCCACCAAAGACAGCGATTCCGCGTAGGGCCGGACTGCATGCCCTGTCCATCAGCCGGCGAATGATATATTTCTAAGTGTAGCTTAGATGTGGCACAAGGCCGAAAGTATGGGGCACTCTGTGAGGATCGACCTTAATATATAGTTATAATTGATAGAGTGAGACAAGCTTCATTATCTGTCTATATTTCCGAGATGAGGTATTATGTACACTATTTACATTATTAAAGAGTTCAGTTCTACATTCCGAACATCTGAAGAAGGCCGGGGCGTATATCGGTCGAAACGTTGTGAGAAATATGGCAACAAAGATGAAGACAATAGTCCGAATAATGTAAATAGTGAGACAAGCTTGCTAATCATTACACCATGTCGAGTGCCCCACCCATATTTCAATATTTGTTGTGGACAAAAAGGAAAAATAGTTTTCAGTGGTATTAAGCTAATATTAGTTTAATCTACATGTTACTTCAGTCTGTACATTTTCGTAAATTCTAAATATCTCAAAGTCTAACCAGTGAAAATGGTTAAAAATTTAGTTAAATATTTTACTAAGGCTGAAAATGGACAATTTTAAATTTGTTAAATATTGGTACAGAACTTTTTGAGTTCCTGATCTTTATTTCATTTGCATAATAACTTCAGACAGGCTGTAGTCCTGAAATAAGCATTTTTTTTCTTCAATGCTTGTCACTTTAAATACAACGTTTATTCGGCTGTACTCTATTGTCTGAAGTTGAAATGTTTTACTTAATTATCATGTCAAACAATCATCTAATTTAATGCTTTTAATTTGATTGTGTTATATTACTGAAGTGGGTAGAGACTTTGAATAGCCTTTCCTTAATGACGCTGTGAATGACCCACTTGATATCTACATGCTGTCTAGCTGGGGATTCCTCCTTAAGATTAGTTATTATGTAACCTTGTAGTACCTGTTTCAAGATATTTAGAGAGGAGGCGGGTGCCGTTGGGTAAGTCCGAAATATTGTACGGCCGAGCAATATCAAATAATATTTTCTTTTTTTATTCTGCATCTTCTTAAAGAAGAAGCATAAAAATGGAAACGAAGAAGAAGAGTGAATAAAAGCGAACAAAATGTTTTCTG
>CAHIKZ030000351.1:372500-390000 GCA_903632075.3 Acanthosepion pharaonis
TGAGCACCTCAACTCCAGATTTTCGTAGACGACTTATTTCGTAATTGATAGTTCTACTCGTCAGGGAAGTTTCTGTAATATAAGAATATAAATAGATCTGTAAAAACTCATATGGACAGAAAAACATCTCAGAATAAAGTGTAGCTTTAAAAATCTTTTCGAAAAACAATATTTGTCGAAATAATAAACGGTCAGTATTTAAACTTTGGCATTAGGTACTTCTCATTCTACGATTTTCGATATATTTAGACCAAGGAAAGAGATTTTTCCGCGCTGCAAAACTAAGTTCATTGTCTGAAACTATTTTTGCTGTAATGTCTTGAAAATTTCGCCCCAAAACCTAAAATTCCAAAAATAACGATCGATAAGATAATGATATTGTTTCTACACGATAACTAGAATGGAAAGCGAAAGAATAGAGTGTAATATATGCTGTCTGAATTCCTGCGATGAAAAGTTACCATTATTTACATTATCTATTTTTATTGTTGTTATCACAACGTTTCGACTGTTGTGCCTTTCGCACTTCATCAGTAGTATATCGATCCGAGTAACCTACGGATAATTGCGAAATGAACATTTTCTTTAATCTACGGGGATAAACTGTTCTCGTTCCACTGCCCATGGTCATCTCCTCTAATTCTTATTTTTAGTACTACTCAATAGAATATTGCCCGCCATACTGTGTCTAAGTACACACTACCTGATCCAGATATTAAACGCACACTTACTATGTGACCAATTCCTCGAACTAAGGTGCTTAATCCATTAGGTTATTGTCCTGTTATACAATTCTCTGTGTTGAACTTGGAGCCTTAAACCTAACCTGCCTGCCTCCTGATGAATGTTGCTGTTGCTCCTCCTATTTTTCATGCTTGAGTATTGAGGTTTTCTTTTTTGTTACAGCCGGTTTCTTTATTAGCGGCTCCAATATCGTATTTATTTCTATGCTAGGTCTACTAAGGAGATCCTCATAACCTAGCATATACGCTGATTCTTTCAGATGTCTAACCTTCCACTGTTCTTCCTTGTCCATTAATTTTACTTCATTCCACAGGGCCTGATGACTGCACTTTTCTGTCACACATAATAAGCCATAGCCATTCATTTTGCCTTACACTCTAGAGGAAATATCCATTATGTAGAGCACGTTAAATATAATTTGGACGCTGCAGATGAAATATTCATTGTGGGGTACCCGGGAAATATAATTTGTACGCTATACAGGAAAAATTCATTGCGAGATAGCGGGAAAATATACTTTGTACGCTACAGAGGAAACATTCATTTTGGAATAACTTGCGTATATACTTTCTACGCTACAGAGAAAATAATCATTTTGTGGTACCCCGGAAAATGTACTTTTACGCTACAGTGGAAACCTTCATATTCAGGTACCCAAGAAATATACGTTGTATGCTACAGAGAAAATATTCATTATGCGGTACCCTGGAAATATACTTTGTACGCTACATTGGAAACCTTCATATTCGGGTACCCAGAAATATGCATTATACGTTAGAGCGGAAACATTAATTTTGTGATACCGGGAGATATACTTTCTACGCTACAGAAGAAAAAAAAAACATTCATTTTAGGGTACCTGAGATATATACTTTGCATACTACATAGGAAGCATTTATTTTGTGGAACCCAGAAAATATACTTTGTTCTCTACAGTGAAATCATTCATTTTTGGGGTACCCGGGAAATATATTTTGTACGCTACAGAGGAAACATACATCTTAGGGTACCCAGGTGATATACTTTGTACGTTATAGAGGACGCATTCATTTTGTAGTACCCGTGAAATGGACTTTGTATGGTACACAGGAAATATTGCTTGTATGATAAACAGGAAATATTCTTCCCCAGAAAAGAGAAAAGAAGAAAATAGTTATGAAGTGAATCAAGTCAATCAAGTAGCAGTTGAAATGAAAAATAAATTTTCAAACATCAGTAAGTAAAAAAAATCAAATGTACTGAATTTAACGATATCAGAATAGATATGTAAATGAACGGTACAAAACATTGTGCCGGACTGGGGGACAGTAAATTGGTGCAATTTTGATGCAGAATTTTAAAAGTAAAAAGTGTTTGGTTTTCGACCAAATGTACTTGTGTCTCTATTAATATTCATCACATTCTTGGCATTTATTTTTCATTTTTTTAAGGGTTTTGTCAATAGACACTTTCGATTCTTCAGCAGAAATTCTTCCAATTTTATCCACAATGTCGCTTGTTCACGAAAAATAAAAATGTCTTCTCTTATGTATTCAAAAATATTCATAGCGTGAATTTTGTATTAAACGTAAAGACTTTACCTTTTTTTTTCTTTCTCTTTTGGTCGGAGGAATATGAAGCTTGAAGTTTGCAAATACTTTAAAAAGAAGTTTGATTTCTTGGAATTAATGGAAGGTGAAATATTGAATTATTGACAAGCAATATTAAATTCTATGTTTTTAAAAAATTCGGCTCAAATCGAGGAAGAAATATTAATGTTGATATATTCGGAATGAGAAATAAGATATCGTTGATGAAAAACCAGATCAAAAACATATGTCGTCATTATAATTTCCACTAGCATACTACCCAGCAAAAATGTTGGGATGATCTACTCATGGAACAGCACAGTAAGCCAAGTGTTCCTTAGTAATGGGACTCAAGATAACTTTTTTCAAAACAGAAATTATATGGAATTGGAATGAAAGCAGTGATGGCACCTACCCTTAATCAAACTTAAAATTTCAGTTGGTGGAATTAGTAAATAATTCAGGTATATCAGTGTATGGATCAGTTATAATAAAATAAGTTCAGAAGAAATAGAAATTGAACATAGAATATGTTGTGTCAGAAATAGCTTCGCCCAATACCACAAATTTTTACGAAACCAAAATATTAAACTGAAACTTGAGTCATCTTCTTAAATAGCCTTGTCAGATTTAAACTTTCATATGGATATCATGCATGGTGACAAACCTGTTAAGAAATATCTATACTGTCAGCTGAACACAGCAACTTCCTAAGGTCAAATCAATGGTCAAAAAGTCTTTGAGCGAGTAAAGCCTGAGGTTCTTGGCAATGATGATCCTTCTTTGAACATTGTGGACTGGCGCCACAGAATCACAAAAAAAAAAAACTGTATAAAATAACAGAAACCACAACACTTGAGAACTTCCAACAGCAGTAAGAACTAAAATAGATAGCACGTGTAATTCAATAGCATCTAGAATAATTTGAAACTCAACCGTCACCGCATACCCACTAACCTTTAGAATAATGCAGTAGAACTTCTACCCATAATGCACCATCACTCTCGTGGCCTATGTACTGATGATGAGGCGTGAGGGTAGGCTGATGACACAGGTATTCGTAGTAGGGATAAGAATAATCTTGAACAGAAAATCATCATTCTTTACCGAGTGTTCCGAGATATGGACTGAAACCCTTCCAAAACAGAAACGACCTGGAATTGGAATAAAAGCAGAAATGGCGCCGACCATGAATCCACCATAAAAATTCAG
The DNA here is from genome assembly GCA_903632075.3 of Acanthosepion pharaonis. NCBI lineage: Eukaryota > Metazoa > Mollusca > Cephalopoda > Sepiida > Sepiidae > Acanthosepion > Acanthosepion pharaonis. Next base: position 376,025 of record CAHIKZ030000351.1, read on the forward strand.
GATGTGTAATTGGTAAATACTAAACACTTAAGATACCTCCGCGTATGGATCAATTATAAGAGATTAAATATAGGAGAACAAGAAATTGAATATGGTACAGGTTTTGTCAGAGGTAGTTTCGCCCAACAGCGCAAGTTGCTACGAAACTAAAACATCAAATTGAAAACTTGAGTCATCTTCTTAAATAGCCTCATCAGATTTAAATTTTCATATGGATGTCATGCATGGCGCTAAACTGTACAGAAATATCTAAACAGTCTGCTGTACACAACGGATTTCTTTTTTCTTTTCTAAGCATTTCAACTCAAGCAAAACGAGAGTGTCACTAGCACTCAAAGGGGTTACGGAGAGTGGGAGGAAGAGTAAAGAGACACGATTGAGTAAAGGATAAAGAGAAGGACGGGAAACTAGATCAAGGCATCAGAATATATCGATTGACATTTGAATATTTGAAAAACTATAATATTTGAATTGACATTTGAATATTTGAAAACTATAACGTCAGGGAAGCAAGTAAGAGGAAAGAGTTCCACAGACGGGAAGCGAGACATGAAGCTATTGAAGTAGAAGAGACGGCTAGATTTCGACAGTGAAAGGGTGGGACTGAGATGCCAACTTAGTAAGACGCTTAAATTCATGGAGTTTGGGAAGCAGCGAAAAAGCTCGTCGGAGCAGTTACCGTGAAATTATTTGTAGAAAAGACAGAGGGAAGCGACGGCATGTCTGTGAAAAAGTGACTGTAGCCGAGATGCCAGACCAGGATCAACCAGAGTGCATATCCGTCTCTGGATTTTGTCGATGACCTTGAGACGAACAGCAGGGGCTTCAGACCATATATGACAGCAGTATTCCATGCAAGGCCGAGTGGTTGATGTATAGATTTGAAGGATGGAATCGGGCAAGAAAAACCTTCTGGCACGACACAGAACCAAATTTCCTTGAGGTAGATGAAGCTATTGATTCATTGTATTTCTTCCATCTTAGGTCAGCGGACAGCGGACAGCGTGAGCCTAAGAAGGCGCACAGAGGCGCTAAGATTAGTGATGAAAAAAAAGGGTTTGTGTGAGAGAAGTCATGGCAAAGATCATTATTCTTTGAACTTTCGGACTGGCTCTACAGTATCACAAACAAACAAGCAAAAAACTGTACCAAATAACAGAAACCACATCATTTAAGTAGCAACAACTAAACAAATGTGTAAAAACACGCATCCACACAACTTCAAGGTACAAAGGTAGAAATATAGCTTAAATATAAATATACACATCTAAGTAATAATAAAAAAGGTATACACAAGTATAATGGCATATCTACATATGCAAATCATAGGAATATGTGTACATATATGGTTATATATTAATAACCACATTTAAAAAATAATAGATCATGTTTGTATGTATCTATGTTCCTGGAGGAAAAATAGCTATAATTACATTCCCAGACCAAAACAAACTACTAAATAAACGAGCAGACACGAAAACAAATTTTTACTGTGTTACTTTAAAATCGAAAACTGAAAATGAATAAGAATAAATGAAAATAAATAAACAAAAACGAGTAAAATAAAGTATTCCAAATAAATAAATAAGTAAATAATCTAAGTAAATCATAAACAAATTAACCAACGACCCCACCAAAATAACCGTTAGAATAATACAATAGACTACCCACAATGCAATAGAATAATCTTAATACATCAATGGCATTTATATAAAAAAAGTCGAGCAAAAACAGTGCATATAACCCGACGATTTGTTTAGTATGAAACACACTGTCTCCTCTGGGTGTTGACTTCAATGTCCACTTTTATATTTACATACGCTCTAACCCTAATATTGAACACTTTAACCCATAAATATAACATACATTAAAACTATATTTTATCGTATATATTTTATCATATAAACGAAAGAATATTAATCTACAACCCAGTGTGTCTGAAGATTTTAATTTTTTAACATGTTTTATTGTTCAATATATATATATATATATATATATATATATATATATATATTAAAGTTGTAACCTCTATTGTTATCGAAATTCTCGGGGTTTAGGAGATAGATCCCCCCTAACCATATATATTCTGGAACTACATTACCCAGGGTACTTGGATAAGTATATTTCATTTTGATCAAAAGTGATCCCCGGGGTTGGGCACAAACCACCTGCTGAACTTTTTTCCCCGCTTTCAACAAGGTATTGACTCCTAAGATACTTGTATAAGTATATTTCATTTTGACGAAAGGAGTCTTTCAGGGGAAAAAAAAAACGGAATTTGTTTCCCTTTGATTTAAATTAAATTTAATTTTGAACAAGGAAATGACTCATATCTAAAATATAGAAGCAGAAAGCCAGAAGACAGAGGTCACATAGGCATGATTATTGAGTAATATTGAAATGTTAATTTTTCTCCACAAACTGAATGATTGAAAATAAATTGTCAATTTCTTATAAAAAAAAAAAGTGACACGCAGCAAGGCACGGGTAATTCAGCTGTATATATATATATATATATATATATATATATATATATATATATATATATATATATATATATATATATATATATATATATATATATATATATATATATATATGAAAGAAGAGAGAAGCCGCAAACTTTTGAGGTTATAATGAGGATGTTTTAAATATATACTATAGTTTATTTTCTATATTTATTTTCTATACGTGTTTCGGTTCTTGCGGCCTTCATCAAGCAAAATGTGGTTATTTAAACATATTATCAAAAGGAATAAATTTCCTTATGTTTTCGAATGTGTAATTATTATCTTTTGTGCATAGTAGTAACCCAAACTTTTCTTGGACTTGTAGCGAAAATATTCTTCTGCTTAAGGGGCATTAAAATAATTAGGATTGACCCGAGAAATGGCAAAGGAAGGAGGTCTTCCTTCTTATCGTTTTCTTACCCCTTTATGTATGTACGTGTATTTGTGTGTGTTACTCTGTATATGTATGTGCATGTGCTTGTATGTGTGGATGTATGTGCTTGTGAGGGCGCGATAGCGCGTAATTTTCAAATTTCCTTTTTCAGATAAACAAATTGATATTCTGGTTTAGATGGCTTGATTCTTCCGAATATTAAAAAGAAACGGCTTTTCTTTAATTTTTTTTACGAATATATATATATTTATATTGTTTACATATATTGTATTAGCCTAATCTAACCTCTAGTATTTGCTCAATTCCAGATGAATAGCTCCCCCCCACAATACAGTCGTTAATTTGTATCATTTCCGGTTCAGTTCGTTATATTCTCTTAAAAGTGGCTCCTACAATTAAAATAAGAAAAGAGACAGTTGAAATATCTGCAACTCTTAATAAATAAATTGTGGTTGTAAAAAGTGAGAGTTACACATGATATTAAAGGTTGGGAACGATCAGGGAACAACAAAGCTGACGAAGTTGTGTAAATGAATGGCAGTGCAGGGATAAAAAGGGAGGGAAAGGAGTCAAAATTTGTTTAGTTTTTTATAGGGTGAAGAGTAAAAAAAATGCCTTGAGGTTTATAGGGCAAAGTCTCAAACGTTGCTTCGGGCTTTATAGGGTAAAGTGTTAAAAGTTGCTTAGAGCTTTATAGAGCAAAGAGTAAAAAAAATGCTTAGACCTTTACAGAGTACAGAGTAAAAAATTGTCTTGAGGTTTATATGATAAAGTGTCAAAAGTTACTTAGAACTTTATATGCTAAAGAGGCAAATGTTGCTACGAGCTTTATAGGGTAAAGAGGCAATAGTTGTTTAGAGCTTTATAGTCAAAAGTTGGTTCGTGACAGGATGTTGTGGAGTCTTGATCATCCTCGTCATGAAGAGACATGCTGCAAAAATTATTATACTATCTAATGTTTCTTAACAAATACAAAACTTTGAGAGCCCCGGCGTTTTTATGATGGTTGCTGATAAAACTTATTCTGTTTTGCTATTCCTCATTCGGAGTTCTGTGTTGTCATATATTTCTGTAAGCTACATTTGAAAGATAACGGTATCGATTTTGAGCTAAACAGTCTTCACTGTTATTGTCCCAAACAAACATGAGCTGTGAGAAGGCTCTTCTTTTTATCGGATGAGCCACAACCTGAATTATTTTCTCGCGATAACTGAATCGTGACTTGAGATGCATTCGGTGAGAAAGCCACGCCACTGAAACAGAACTGGCCAAAAAGAAGAAAGAAAAGAGAAAAAGAAATAGTATCGTTTATTAAAGAAACATTAAAACAATGCAACAAAAAAGCAGATACTTTTTTTTTAAATACTTGTTCTACAACACAGCGACACGTTCTTTTGTGTTTTTTTTTCTTCTTGTTTTTGTTTATATATATATATATATATATATATATATTCTTTTTCTTTTTTATCTCCTTGGCGGTCAAGAAGCGTGGACTAAAATATGCCTTTGTTCTTATTTCCCGTCATAGATGACGGCCTCTCTGTTGGAAACAATAAAAATAATTCTACTTTCTGTCTATTGAATGAATTAACTGAATAACATGGCTATCAACCTGGTAAACGAATCAATAGTCTGAAAAAATGGTCCATTCATCTAACGCATTCCACAACGACTCAACCTGTGTTATTAGTTCTGCTGTCACCACAAGATCTTTGTAAAGGAATGTCTTTTTCTTTTTCCTTTCTTGCTGGCTTGTTTTATTACAATTGATACACGAACCTGGTGGTTATCACAGGTTTTACAGTTATTTAGGACTCTAAAATTGACGTAATGCTACCGATATATTCGCAAATTTTAAACAAGTATTTCAATACGATAGTCTGACTAACGACCAAATGTTATCTGTTTATGGCAGACATATATATATATATATATATATATATATATATATATATATATATATATATATATATATTGAAACATTCAACCCCAAGCAAGCCGGAAGCCACTAGCTGGAGCGAGAGCAAATAAGAATGATAGAAGAAAGGATAAAGAGAAGTTTAGGGGATAGATCAGGGCATCTGGAGACGTCGATTGATTTCATACAGTATATTTATTTTCATCTCCCGATCAAAATAGTCGAGAAATCTTAAAGCAAATTACGCCCTCCGACAAGGTTCGAACTTGCAGCCCCTTTTGCAGGACAAACCGTTCTTCGTTCCGACGAGCTTTTAATCGATTCGGACACGATGGGCGTCGCCGATCAAGCAAGACTGACTACTGCGTTTGGCTTAATATTTGAGAACGGGTGCAGGATTTTTTTTTCCTCTAAACCATCCAAATGATATAAGCGTTGAATTAGGCTTCTAGCACAAAGATGGCAACAGATAATAGAATATGATAGACTATATTTTGATTTTAATTTAAATAAAACTCTGGGCTTACGATTACGTCGCGTTGAAACACCAGTTACCGTACGATCACCGAAGTTAAGCAACGTCAAAACTGGTCAGTACCCAGATGGGTGACAGCTTGGAAACATAAGGTACCGTAAGCTTGGGTGTCCGGGTGGTGTAGTGGATAATGACATGGAACTGTTAATTGGAAAGTCGAGTTCCAATTCCCAATTCCAGCTGGGTATCGTTATATTCACTTACGCGCAAGTACCTTTAAGAAAATGTATGAATCCACCTCTTCAACCACAGATATGGGTTAAATAGTAGACATGTATCACAAAAAAATTATTACAATCTCAAAATACTTTTTGGCTTTAAATAACCTGCAATGGGTTGATAAGACATAAAAATGAATCAATCAGTCAATCAATAAACAGTGAAATGAATGTCTACCGACCTAAAGATCAAAAATTCTAACAGAGAAAATTTGGTCTTGTTATCCTGCTATATAGTTAGAGATCCTTGATAAAATCCAAATAAGAATCAGCAATATCATTGGTCTTGATAATGTGTTTCCGCTTCAGTCATATTCACACTGCGGTAAAGTTGCCTCCCTTTGCCTTTTCTATAAATATTTTCATGGCAATTGTTCGGATGAGCTCTTCGTCATGCTACCTACACTGTTTGATTTAAGCGCAGTACTAGACTGGTATAGAGGTCTCATCAAGTTAAAGTTCAGTTGGATAGATGTAACCAAAAGTTCCATGCTAACAATTTCTGTTCTCGCACGTCTTGCTTATGGATGTCACTTCCGGTTCTATGCTTTCCAGCCGACTTTAATCTCCAAAAATTAACATGCAATATCAATCGCCAGCTACTGTCCTTCTGATTACTATTCTTCTCTACTCGCTCCTTAGTTATATTTCTATTTTCTAATTCTTCCGCATCCTGTAACACCTTGTGTCTTAGTGGCTTTAGTGCCATGCTTGGGCTGAACTTGATTATATATATATATATATGGAGTAATGGATAGCGGCTTGGATTGAGGAATCGGAGAACAAAGTTCGAAATCCAGTCGAATCCATTACATTCACTTACGTGCTAATACCCTTGGGAAAAGTGTGAATCCTCTTCTTCTCCCTCCAGCTATGGGTAAATAGCAGAATAGACTGGGTTCTATAGCCTTGGATGACAACTGGTCTAGGAGAAGGATAACTCTGAATTCAAAACCTGCGGAGGGTCGTTTTGGGACCTTGTGGCACTTAGTGTACCAGGTCTCTGAATTCGGCCTTTCAAAAAGTGTGGATAGTCCTGCACGAAACCTTCACCACTATAATCAAACCTCATGCGCTGTTGTCGAGCTGTCGGTTTCCTGGCAACTGATCTTCTTGACCCTCATACGTCGAATTCGACTATATATATATATATATATATATATATATATATATATATATATATATATGTGTGTGTGTGTGTGTGTGTGTGTGTGTGTGTGTGTGTGTCTGTGTGCAATGAATTAAATACGACAATTATTTTAATATATTTTATGTTTATAGGTTATTTTTATGGATACAACTTATTTCAGTAAAAACCGTGTTTTAATGAAACAGTATTAATTATATTTACCGGTCTGGATGTTCGAGAAATCTCGTAGAAAATATGCGCCCTCTGTCATTTGATCTGACCTATTGTTAACTATACAGCCAAAGAGGACTTCCGTTTTAGCAAAGTTCAAATTACAGTTTATAAACACACATATTCGGCGACCTTTCTCAAAGCATTTATTCAAATAAGTTGTATCATATAGAAATACTGTATAAACGGAAAATATATTCAAATATTTTTAGGATTCAATCCATTACTTATAATATGGTGTCATTATTTACGTTATGTTATGTTTCGGAGCAGAAATGAATTATCGAGAAATGTCGTCGAATATGTGTTTTTATAAGCATTAATTTCAGCTTTGCTAAACCGGAAGTCCCCTGTGGCTGAATGGTTAACAGCACATCAAACCAAATGACGGTTTCCGTATGGGATACAGGTTCGATTCCTGTCAGAAGATGCATTTCTGCATGATTTATCGAATATTCAAACCGGTAAATGTAATTACTACGGTTTAATTAAAATAGAGCATTTGCTAAAATAAATTGTATCCATAAAAATAACCTATGAACAGAATAATATATATATATATATATATATATATATATATACACACACACACTGGGGTCTATCACAGTGTGTGTGTTCGCGTATATATACGTCAGCGCGGAAAGGAGGTCCATCTAGGAGAAGAGAAAAGTTTATTCTAAATTTTCACTGCCTTGTGCTCATATCCAAACAGGGAAGAAACTATGAAAGTAAATCCAGGCAGAAAATCCAACGTGAAGCTTCGAAGGCGTGAAGCTTCGGAGACGGTTTGCTGTCAAAACTGAAAACCTTCCAGCTATTCCTACAGTCGAAAGGCCTCAAATGTAATGGCCTGTATTCCTGTGGATCTTATCCGTTCGGAGAGGCTGGGGTCATGTTCTCCTGGGAAGCGCTCGACCTCCATAAACAATCATCCCGGCCTGCTCCCCGAAGAGGTCACTCCAGTCTCACCACGAAATGACTGAATTTTGACGAAACAGATCGCTACCTTTCTCTCATCTGTAATAAACGGATGCCCACGAATTTCCGAAAGATGTTCCATCCCTTTATTAATGACATAACAAAAGGAAAACAAGACTTTTGTTTTATTGTTATTTTATTTTTCAACAAAGTTTCTACTCCAGAGTGTCCAGACTCGGTTTGTCTCCAAATGATCGACGTAACAGCCAGCATTGCAACGGAAAACAATCCTCATCGTAGACATTTTGCATACGATCACAAATCTCCGACAATGCCATCTGTCCAGGAATCAGAAATTCAGTAACTACGTGATATTTCAATTTCTGATTCTAGTCTGTTATATTCAGTGTGTGTTTTGTGTTTTTGATTGCTTCTAAAACGGAAATTGCAAGAGAATATCAGCGAAATGTGTGATGAAAATTAATAAATTTGGGGGAGAAAACAAGATATGCAGGCGATATAAGCCGATCAACAAAAGCAGTACGTTTCGAATCCCAGTAAAAGATATCAAAATCAGTCGAAAACATTTCAAACAGTCTTCACATATATATCTATTAATACCAATTTATTCATGATTATATATTGATAGGAGTCCATTGAAGTCAATATATTGATATCACTTCCTGTCAATTTATAACAGTCTATTCATGCCTATCTATTTTGCGTGTCTATTGATATCAATCTATTCTTGCCTGTATATTGATATCATTCTATCCTTGCTTATCCGTTGGTATATCTATTCATGCCTATATATTGATATAAATTTATTCATGTGTGTGTATTGATATCAGTCTATACAGGACTATATATTTATACCTGTTCCTGTCCATTTGTAACAGTCTGTTCATGCCTATGTGTTGGTACCTGTCTACAAATGCCTTTTATTTTTTGCCTGCCTCTTCAATCAATCAGTCAGTTGATGCCTATATATTGATATAAATCTATTCATGCCTGTATATTGATATCAGTCATTTCTTGCAATTAGTAGCAGTCAATTCATACCTATCTATATGTATATGTCTATATATGTCTTTCAGTTGATATCAGTCTATATATAGCTTTCTCTATACCGGGTGTAACAGCGAAACTGTCCAAATCGTGTAACAGCAAAAATTGTCCAATTGTTAGTTTAAGTTTAAACTGTTGTATCTTAGAAATGATTAAAGATATCATGCTGGAATTCTCCGAGGTTTTTATAACGCTATTGGAATATCCTTTTAACAATAAGAATCTGTTTAGCTCTAAGCTGAAATGATTATCCCTCTTCTTCTTGTTGTGATCCAGGTTTCTTTTCTATTGTTTCCTCTTTTTTATTCACCGTTCTCTGGGTGGTTCTTGAATGAACTTTGAAGAGGAAAGCCAGAGTATCCATATTGCTACCATTACTGAAGGTCTGAATGATCTTTTTCCTCTCACTATTGCTCAGTTAAGAAGACATAATGGAGTTGATACAAAACGGTTTTAACCTCTTCTTTTTCTAGCTGAATAACTCAAAGGGTTTTACAGTGATTCTTAGAAAAAAAATGGTGTCAAGTTGGCTAAACGTCTTATTTGAAAACCTGGAGAAAAGAAACTCATTTAGTTTAGCGTTTGTTTTTGTTTTTTTTTTTTGTTTTTTTAGATATTAAAGATTTTGTGGGATGGACAATTATCCCATGCAGTTACACGATTTGGACAATTTTACTGTTACACGTGGTATATGAATCTAGTCATGCCTGTTTATTGATATGCCGATTTTTACTTGTGTATTGATATCTTGCCTTTCAGTAGATATCAACTGACAGGAATGATCTCAGTATACAGGTAAGAATATATAGGCCTATATATTGATATAAATCTGTCACGTTTCTCTGTTGATATCAGTCTGTTCGCAGTTATACCTTCGACCACACAGAAATGTCGAAAAAAATTAGGGCCAAAATACTAATTTTAAAACAACAGGCAGGACAACAAAACTCTGAAACCAGGTGAAATAATGTATAATAGTAGCATCCAGGAAAAAATTGCTTATAGTGATTTGAATTTTCTGATGAATCATAAGTTTTAATGGTTATGATTTTACATATATAAAAGTAAATTTATCCATGCCTATATATTGATATAAATCTATTCATGTGTGGATTCTATCAAGTCTATAACAGTCTATTCATGCCTATCTATGAATAGACTCTTGATATCAGTCAAGCCATGCCTATATATTGATATAAATCTATGCCTATATATCACTTCCTGTCAATTTATAACAGTCTATTCGTGCCTATCTATTTTTGCGTGTCTATTGATATCAGTCTATTCTTACCTGTATATTGATATCATTCTATCCCTGCTTATCCGTTGGTATATCTATTCTATTGATATAAATCTATTATTATGAACAATATTATGAACAGGACCCCCACACTTCTAAAAAGACAGAAAAATCAATATTTCTCGATTTGCTTGAGGAAGGTCTAATGAATGCCAATCCGAAAAAAATTATATTCCAAAAGAATTTCTTATTTCTTTTCTGAGTTTGGAGTTTAAGTCGTGCCACCAATCTTTCAGAGTTCCGAGCGGAAGAAAATTTGAATGAATATCAAAAATGGGACTGGGCAGGAAGCAAATACGATTGTATTGACGAGGTAACTTGAAACGCCCTGGCATCTACACGCTATTTTACCTCCCCTGTAATTTGCTGAGACAATAATTACCGAGGAATCGCTACAAGTATAAAACAGGTCAAAGTAGGTAGTCGTTAACTAATAAAAACAAATGGGATGCCTCGCCTCACTGGAAGTATGCAAATTGCTATGGTTGAAGGCAGCAGTAACAATAGATTTTTTTATACTAAGGTTCACTCGATACAATCCTCGAGAGGCAATCGTGAATGTAAGGTTAGGTAGATGGAGATAGAAAAAAAAAGTAAAGATTAACAGGATCAGGAGAATAGATAGCGAAAGACCTTTAACTTGAAGAGGTTAAAATTGTGTTTAAGAAAGCATCCACGTGAGAGATTGTTCCACGGATTAGCAGTTCTCGTGATTGGCGGATTGATTTTTTTTTTTTTTGCGGCTTATTAATCATTTATGGTTTACCGTATATATCGGCGTACAAGGCGAATGGTTGTATAACTCAACCCAAAATTTTCAAGTTAAAATGTATGTTTTGGGCAATAATGGCCGTACAAGACGACCCCACTGAACACACAATTCATATTGTAAAATGTACTGTATTGAATTTATGAAATATATTCAGTAAGCATATACCGTATTGACGACATATAAGTTGCACGGGTGTATAAGACGAACTCAGTTTCAGCATAGAAAAAATAGTAAAACCTACATATGCCATATAAAACGCAGGGGAATTTTAAGATATTATTAGTAAAAAAAAAAAAAAGAAAAAAAGAAACCCAAAAATTGCGCCTTATATGCGCAAAAACGGTACATTTTTTAACTCAAATTCTAATGAAAAATCGATGAAGAGATATTGTCAATTAACTACTACAGCCTACAACACCTCGTGAGTAGGTGCTGTGTTTTCGGTAGGCTATTACGTCAGCCTAAATGACATTTCCCTTCTAGCCATCCACTCGTTTCACTATCCTCGAATGAGATCTTTAAACGACTTGTTGAGAAATATATTCCCCAATCTAACACTTTACCATAAACTACAGGATTTATGATTCACGCTATTTACCTGGAGTATTTCGGTGGAGGAATTTTTTAAGGTTAAAAGGTTATAGGCCGACATATTAAAATTCGAAACATTTTGGATTCTATCTATCTGAGTAAATATTACATTAACAATCTCTTGGGAGAATAGCAATGTTTTTTTTTTTTTTTTTTTTACAGAGACCGAGGCACCAATAAAAAAAATATGAATAGACTGAGATTGTACACTATTTACATTATTCGGACTATTGTCCTCATCTTTGTCGCCATACTTATTATAACGTTTCGTCCGGTGTACGCTCCGGCCTTCTTCAGGTGTTTGGAATGTCGAACTGAACCCTTTAAAGGACACATGGCACAGTGGATAAAGGCGTTGGTTAGATCCATTTAAAGAGTGTGAGTTCAATACCTAGTTAAGGCAGTGGAGAACTTGGAGATGGGAATTAACAGGAGATAACTGATAACTGACATCCATCAAACATGGCACGTGGAACTAGAACAGTCTACCCCAGTGAGCGAAATAAATGGTTCAGTTCAACATTCCAACCATCTGAAGAAGGCCGGAGCGTACAACGGCCGAAACGTTGTAATAAATATGACGACAAAGATGAGGACAATAGTCCGAATAATGTAAACAGTGTACCTAATACCTCGACTCAGAAATATAGACAAATACAGACTGAGATTGATATTGATATATGATAGATATGAATAGAGTATTACATTATTTACATTGTTTGGGCTGTTGACATTCCAATCGCCTGAAGAGCGCTGGAATGTACAACGGTCGAAACGTTGTGAATATGACAATAAAGATAAGGACGACAATTCGAACAATTAAAATAATGTAAATAATTACAATACTATACTTCAGAAATATAAAATATGTATATGAATAGAGTATTATAGATATATAATAGATACAAATAAACGATATAGGTACACAAAATATGCTGGAACTGCTAGGCATGAATAAACTGAAATAGATAGAGATGTACAGATTGGCATCAATAGACAAGCATGAATAGAGTGACATCAGGATATAGACATGTATCAATAGACATGTATCGATAGATACAGATCGATATGTCGACTGATATCAATAGGAAGGCGTAGATAGACTGGTGTTAAAAGACAATCATGAATAAAAAATTCCAGAAACTAGTCTTAGTATTTAACCCATAGCCGGGGAAGGAGCAGATCTCGGGAAAATGTTTGTGGAACCAGCTTTGACATGAATAGAATATAGAGGAAATCGGGTGATTAGACGCTGTCGACGCAACATGGTAATTTCTAGCTTTAACGATCAGGACTAGTGGAATTGGAGAGTGGAGATGGCCTGGATATCTAGACATAGCGATAGGCCTGCAACGTTATGTCTGTAATAAAGTCAGTCTGTATGGAATGGAAAATAAGTTGCCCCTTGAAAAGGACGCGTAAGCAATTTTGAACTCTTTCGGTTCTGGAAATTCTGGATTTGGAAATTCCCTGCCCAGGCACGACAGCAATACGTCGTTTGTGGTCTAATCTGACTCTTGTAGAGATAAAGCACTTTTTAGGGCGTTACAAAGAGTCAACCATATTCCCAGCTTCTTTAGCTATGATCGTATGCATGAGTTCAATTTGAGGTCTGGAGTGAACGTGAGCCGTATTAGACGTTTCAAGCAAAAAAAAAAAAAACTCATTGAGTTTGGCTGATTGTTTGATTTTGTTTAGCGGCATATCCACACTTCTATGGGTTATTTAACGCCGAAATGTAAATATTTTGAACACAATTTTATGACTTCAACTAAATATATTTTGAATTGAATTGCATGCCTTCAACTACCGAAGGAAAAATCTGTCTGCTTTGATATTTCTTCTTACTTTTAGAACACGGAAATGAGTGTTTCAACTCCGTGTAGGTAGTATATCGCCTCCGAGCCGTAAAATTCTGAACGGTTGGAAGTAAAGATTGAAGCTTATCTGAACATTTGCCACAAAATAGCAACAGAGTAGCGACAATCTTGCAACATTTCATCTGTGGAGAAGAGACTGCAAAGTGGAGAGTTAATGTCCATCGAACGCCATCAAGGCCATATTAATAACTTTGAACTCTGGAAAGTGAATATTTAGCAGCTCTGCTACAGGTATGGTAGCGATATTCTACTTTTGATTTATTCTGAATCTTTTATTTAAGGATAAAAATAACAAAAGAATTCATGTCCATTCTGGAATGACAGAATGAGCCAACTATTTTTTCAGCAGCTTGGGGAACACTGTTCCCGTTTCACCCGTTCCAGTCAAATTTGGTCTTTAAAAATCCTAAGGCAATGTCAGACGTTATCTTCTGTCGTCTTAATTTCTGTTCTTTAATTGTTCTATCGCCTTAATAATATTTTATTCTTTTACATTCAGTAACCCTTCCACT
>CAHIKZ030000351.1:395000-515000 GCA_903632075.3 Acanthosepion pharaonis
CTGTCCAGGAAGAGTTGCAGGGGATTCCGAGTTCCTGGTTGAAGCCAATGGCAATTTTATTGAAAAGATTTACTCTTTAGTATTGCAAGATATTTTTGTGTAATTTTGGTAATTATATCTGTGAAAATGAGATGTCAGTGTTATTTTCATTTTTGAATATATATATATATATATATATATATATATATATATATATATATATATGTACTCATTTTACGTATATATGCCCACACGCATGCGAGCGCACACACACACACATATATATATATATATATATATATATATATATATATATATATATATATATATATATATATATATATATATATATAAAAAGGCGAGACACAGATATGTTTGTTGTATATGTTTGTATCTGTGTCTGTCTACATTAAATTATTCACTGAGATGAAGACACACAGAGATAAACTTATCTTGTATATTAATTGCAAAATATTTTATAAAATATAATTGCTTTCGGGTATCATATTTTTTTCTCTTTTTATGATTAAGTCGAATCTTAGACGAAAGCATTAATTTTCAGTGTGCGCCCACTTCAACGATATAGGCTTTGTAGTTACCTACCTTGCATTTAAAAGAAGAAAAAAAGAAGTCTTCTCTCATATACATTTTCAATTATTGGCTCTGAATTGGTCCCAGAATTGAGATGAAAACAACTCTCATCACCCACTCTTGTCTCTCTCCCCTACATCCCTATTTATCCCGTTCACCTACCTCAAACACACAGACCACTTAGAGATGCGCAATTGTTTGTCTATGTGTGCGCCAAGGCCCGTCAGCAAACAAGCTGAACAAAATAGTTCTATAAGTAAATTAACCTTCGTTTATACGCAAGAAGAGATGTTTTATATTATTAAGCGTTATTATACAAACTAATTGGTTGTTAGATATTTCAAAATCCTTCTGCAGGATTTTTTTGTTTGTTTGTTTGATATTCTACCTTGCCTTGCCTGCCTTTTGTTGCCCTCGTTCTCCTCACAGACATTTGATTCTTGACTTGACGTGAATCATTTTTGCTCTTTCTTGTTTTTGCCTTTGTTGACTTGTTTTCTCGGTCCTTTGTATATGACGACGATTTTTGCCTATCTGGGTATTATAAGATTTTATAAATCCTTCGTGTCTTATATCAATATATCCCAATTATTGTCCTACTTATTCTAAGCGTATTCTGATATTATTAAGAAAAGGAGGAAAAGAAGAAACACAAGAAAAACAAGATGGAGAGTGAGAAATAGTTGCATCATCAAAATAATCACTGACTGTTAAAGAATATACTTTACCCTCCCTTCACTTGAGTTTTTCTATACGCTGTGTCTCTCCATGGCGTAGGCAATCATGGCTCTCCATAATGTCCTGCTCTTTGTAGCTCTTAGCAAATGTTCGCTTTTTCTTATTTCTCCTAAACCTTGTTCAGTCACCCATTTATTCAGGCTCACTAAAATGATCATACGTTGTCTTCCTCTGTCCCTCTTGTCTTCAGTGTTTCCTGTGAGTATCAGATTTTCCAAGCCCTCTTTCCTCATTACGTGCCCTACAAATTTCAACTCTCTTCCTCATGTTGAGCATAAGTTTCCGATTGTTTCTATTTTCTCTGAAACTTTGTCGTTTCTCAGATGTTCGTTTCGCTGTCCATTTACTCAAGCTCACTATGTTATGCGTTGTTTACCTCTGTCCTTTGAGTGTCAGATTTTCCAAGCCTTCTTTTCTCATTATGTGCCCTCGGCATTTCAACAAGTATAAATTTCCTTTTTTGTTTCTATTTTCTCTTAAATTTTGCTCACATGTTCGATCCAAGGAATCCTCAGCATCTTTCTGTAAAATCAGTTTTCTGTTTCAAGTCTCTTCTTCATCTGTGAGTAAAATGTCCAGCATTCACTGTCATAAAGGATGGCTGATTTTACGTAACAGTTCAGTACTCATTTCTTTGTTTCTAACGAAATGTTTCTGTTTCATAATAATGTTCTTAGTTTTTTTGTTTTTTTTTAATATATCTTTGGCTCTCTCACTGCGCCTTCCGATTTCAGTGTCGTAATTTTCGCCATTTGTTAAAATACTTCCCAGGTATTTAAAATTTTGCACGTTAATTTTTTTCATATGTGTCTACATATATTATTTGATTATTTTAATTCTTGTTTATAATTTATTGATAAATAAAACATTGTATAACCATGCTTGCCCTGGTTGCGTAAATTGTTGATTCTTCGCGAAGGGAAGCGTCCCATGTTATTGGACACAAGTTTGCTTCTTATCTGTGCCCGTAATTTTTTTTCCTGATTCTCCGTAGATTTAATGGTCTAAGAATAGAGTTTAGTTATAATATAAAGGCGAGGAAATTAGTGAGTATTAACCACGACATTGAGTCGAGAATCGCTTGTGGTAGCTGAATGACCACCATTTTAATGCTAGCTTCTATCGGTGACAGCTTGATGCAATATTGTGCGAGCGTATTTATTTTATTTTATTTTTTTATTTTATTTATAGAACGGCGTTATCTCTTATTTTCTCCTGATGCCTGATTTGTTTTCTTTGTCAATGGAGGCTTTTATGAGGCGCATGTCAAGAAAGCACTAAAACAGCAGGAACGTGAGAAAGACGGTAATAAAGAGAGAGTAGATTGTTCGAACGCGGACATGGAAAACAATGAATTGTAGAGAGGCAACCAAAGGCTTAGGTGAACGTCAGGAAGAAGTGGGCCGAACGTTTGAAGAATTAATCTCGATTCAATGCCGCCCAACAAAAGAAGACAATGATCGAAACAATCATAACGGTGTTGAAAGGAAGGGACACAACTGATACTTTTGCTAATAGCCAATGTAGTTATTGTCATGGCTATATGTTTAATGAGAATGCTGATGCTGATAAAGCTAACCGCATGGAAATTACGATGATAAGTTGTCTCTATTAATAATACGAAGGCTATAATCATCAGCGTTATAGTATTACTATTATTTTTACTACTACTACTAAGAATACTACTAAAAATACTATTAATAATAATATGGTAAGTATTGACTTTGAAATTCCTTATGCGGACTCCAAAGAAATGGAAAGTAATTAAAAGTACCAGGATCTGGCTAGGGAGTTGACAAAGCTATGGAACAGTAATTTCTGCAATAATAAGTGCATTACGTAAAAGCATCACTGAGTATTTTGGTAAAAATGGAATTATGACCGAGATTGTAGACATCTAGAAAACTGAAATCATTTACTCTGCTAGAGTTCTCCGAAAGTTTCTTGAGTTATGAGGAGTCTTTTTTACACCATTTCTCAAGAACGGAATTTCCATTGAAAGCGCCAAACTGCGGCACCAACATAGCAATAATAATCATCATAATAATTGAAGCTCATGTGAGATACGACCTTATTAACTGACAAGCGCTTGGAGAGCAATCACCCTCTTATCAGATGTGCGCACAAGATTGCTTGCGAATAGATCCTGATGGGCGTTGTTGTACCTTGTCATAAAATCATCGTGAAGGCCAAGTAGTCGAAAAGGCAGAGGTAGCTAGACATGACTATGAAAATCAGAGAAATATAACAAGCACCAATTCAGGTGGCCTTTTTTTCATGGTTGATGCCCTTGCGACTATTTCCAGGAATGTTACTGCCTTGCAGGAGATTTTGACGATAACTGACATTATTGGGAGATCTCAGGTAGCAGCGCCGCTTGGAACAGCTTCCGTGCTGAGGAAACAGTTTGGAACAGCTACAGTGCATCTCTAACTTGCAGATAGAAGCTGAGATAGAAGCATCATCATCCGGCCGAAACATCTAAGAGTCGGAGAGGATATTAAACCAAACAATAATTCTGATGAATCTTAATTCTTCAGTTAATGATTGAATAAACTCATGGCGAGTTCAATGTCATTAAAATATCCGTAAAAATTCCCTTGTCACATCGTTTAATATTTGAGCTTAGCAACTTTAAGAAAATATTGCAATAACAACAATGAATATGAATGCTGGTCGTTATTTATGAAGTGGGTACAAATTTAAAGGTTTGGAATTGACAACCTTTTGCATTTCATAGAAACAGCCGTTAAACAATTCTAACTTCCCTTCCATTTGTCTGTCTTTTCTACGCAATCAAAACGGAATGGTCGATTATTTATGGGTTATTGGCAGAATAAATAAAACACGTCTATCTTCCCTTCTTACTTTATAGTCAAATCTCCGCCTTACGATCAAAAGCAGTCAAGGCGTTGCGATAACTTGGGATAACATAAAGGCAGAGCAGGCGAAAATACAGAGGTACCAAGACTTAGTACTCTCTCTCCAAGAATGTCTCTACCTTGAAGAGCGCCTTGGAGATAAAACATTAAGATTGCTCAGGTGGTAGCACTACTTGGGAGAGCTCATGTGCCTCTAAGCCGCAAGTAGAGGCTGAGATATGATCCTTATCATCTGGGAGAAACACCTAAGAGGAGATAGGAGTGGATATCAATTTCAACAATACTACTACGAAAAATTTACAAGGAAAATTTATTGAAACAAAACAAGTTCAGTTGACCACTGATGACAATTCCAGAACAACGTAACTATAAACAATTTTTTTCTATCCTCTGCCTGCCGCAATGATGGAGAAAGGATTACCTCGAACCATCGCCAGTGAGACACGCTGCAAGAGCCACTCTATTTCGCGAGGCTCGTCCCTTAATCGAGACGAAATCGCGCCAATCCTCCGAAGGAACGCCATCGAACGAGGGCCAATAACCACTGAAGTCTCCACTGCCACCGGAGTAAAAAAAATCTATCAGCAAGGGAAGAATATTTAACTATTTTTTCCCGGACGACGGATCCCAACTCAACCGCGGTACTGATCAAAGTACCGACCGAAAAAGTATCCGCACGTGTCGCATCCCAAATCAACGACTTCCCCGAAAAACTGTATATTAGTTTGAACTGTAAGTAATTTCCGTTTTGGAACCAACTGTAATGACGAATGTATCATTCTAATTTTAAGTAAACTAACATACCTTACATTTTGTATGGCAGTTGCAGCGTACATATAGTATTAAAGAATAAATTTATTAACTCCACTAATGGTTGGATCAAATGTGTATTTATGTCACCTAATGTTAGGAGAGTTAAAGCAAGGGAATAACACTAATTAGACGGGCAAAATAAATATAGTGTTTATGGTGAAGCACCTAGCCAGCCAGAACGGGCTGTCGATGGAGACTCGCATCTGAGTATCGGGGTCGTCAACCTCTCTCCATATTCCTTTACTCCCCACTGGTGGCGGTGACGGAGATGGCTGTGAATGTCCAGTCGGGAGCAAGAGTTACAGAGGAGTATAGGTGGTGGGTACGGCTGGGCGAGTCGGGCGCTCCTGACAGCACGTCGTAGATCATCTGCATGTTGACAGTTGGAAGAGCTGAATAATATATATATATATATATATAGGTATGTATGCATGTGTGTGTGTGTGTGTGTGTCTGTGTGTCTGTGTGTGTGTGCGTGTATAGAAAAAATACAATAGGAAAACTGTAGTTTTAGCCAACGCGTTTCGTTCATTTATATTCCTTTATACATATTGTCTTTTTTCTGTAGTTTAATTCTGAGAAAATATTTACACACACACACACACACACACACACATATATATATATATATATATATATATATATATATATATATATATATATATATATATATATTAACATACAACGTGTGTTAGCACGTGCGATACCCTGTCTTCATCAGCCGCCGACCAGGGGTGATATCACGGTTTCGGTGGCTATGGCGGGACCGCCACCCCTGGCGCCACCAGCAGCGTTTGCCTCCAATCGTTCCTTTAAGTAAAATCTATCTGCAATGAAAGTTTCTTGAACGCGTTTGCCGTTATTGGCGCGCTCGTAAAAGTCGTTATAGACGACCACGCAAATATCTCACTTGCGCATGTTAGGTCGTGATGTTGCGCGCATTTTATTTGCTTGTTTTGATCTCGAACAAATCCAACTTGACGTGTGTGTGTGTGTGCGCGCGTGTTTGTGTGTATGTGTGTGCGTGGTAGTCATGATATTATTTGTTTCCATGCATGAAACATTTTGCATTCATTGCCCGACCAGCCGGCGATACAGTCGGTTGATAATATAAAACATTTTTATTTTTTTAAAGAATTTGTTAGTAAAATAGGGTTTCTCAAGTCCAGTTACTATTATCGCTCTTTCTAGTACAGATGGGAGTTTCCATCTCGTTTGATTCTTCGGTGGAAGTTCCAGATCTTGATTATGTCTTAATTATCCCTTTTAGTTATATGTGCATTTTATTTCTTCTTGTAATTCGCAATCTTCAAATGAGATAATTGTTTTCTGAGTGCGTCATGTCAGTCTATAAGATATTGTGAAGTGTTTCATTCCCTTGAAAGCATTTTTAATCACCGATCTAAGAAAACGGTTGTTAGTAACTGATCGATTAGATTTATGAATTTGTTGAACTACATGCATGACATCAATAAAATTAGCTGCGAAAATTTTTGAAAAATTTTACTCGAGTTTTTAGGCTAATATTTTGATTTATTAGTTTTGCGATGTTGAACAAAATTACCCTTAGTGCAATATATCCTGTATTGACATTCTTTGTTATCTAGAAAATATGGACCTGGGGAATGTTATCCTTCGCCAAAAAATAATGCAGAAGCCAAGGTCGCTGATCTAATTTTTGAGTTGTGAGACGACCACACTCTACACACATTCCTTCCAAGCACTGCTATAAACAACGGAATTGAGTGAAAGCGTTATAACATCATTCAGTTGTATGGATATGAATTTGTCTACCTGGGCTTCACACTTTTGCGATTATCAGACAAACATACCCATTCAATTTATTATGTTAGCTCTATCACTGATATTGAGCGCTTTCCAATAAGTATCTCGCATATAATTTTGTGTGTATATATATATATATATATATATATATATATATATATATATATATATATCGACAAATAGAAATTGTGAATTACTACATTACTAAAATATTCAAAAATCCAGCGTCGCATTAGTGCACGCTCAAAAAATTCTTAAGTGTTACACATTTAAAAAAAAATCTTTCGTGAAGAATCACATTGTAGTTGACCCTGCCCTGGCGTCTCGTCTACAGTCACTTTCTCACAGACGCGCCGTCGCCTCCCTCTGTCTGTTCTACAAATACTTTCATGGAAATTGCTCCGAGGAGCTGCATTCGCTGGTTCCAAGACGTCATGAGTTCCAGCGCCTTACGAGGCTGGCATCCCGCTCTTCACTGTCGAAACTCCTAAATGTAGCGGTCTCTTCTACTCTAATAGCTTCATGTCTCGCACCTGTCGCCTGTGGAACTACCTTCCCTTTTCCTGTTTCCCTGAGAGCTATAATCTCCAGCTATTCAAATGTAATGTCAATCGACATCTCCAGTTGCCTTGATCTATCCACTACCCTCATACTTTCTTCTATCACTCCTATCTGATTTTGCTCTAAATTTTCTGTGACCCCTTGCGTCGTAGTGGCTTCCCGCCTTGTTGGGGTGGAATGCTTAATATATATATATATATATATATATATATATATATATATATATATATATATATGTATGAGAAAGAGAGAGAGAGAATTCAGATCGCTACTCTATGTGTGTTTGTGTGTGTCTGTGTTTGTGTGTATGTATGTATGTATGTAAATCGGTAAACGCACGTCAGGCTATATGACGGTTCCGTATAGGATACAGTTTTGCTTCCTGTTGGAGGACGCATATTTTCTATTACAATTTCTTGGACATTCAGGTCGGTAAATGTTGTTAATAGTGTTTATTATAAACAGAGCATTTACTTAAATATCTGTATCTGTAAAAAAGAATGTATAAACATAAAAATGTCTTAATATATATATATATATATATATATATATATATATATATATATATATATATATATGTATGTATGTATGTATGTATGTATGTATGTATATATAAATAAAAAGAAAGAGCAGTAAGATATATAATCCGGTGTTCTTATTGATATTTTTATTTTTACAAAATAGTGCTCAATGTAAATTTACAGAGCATTAATATTATAAATTAATTGATTTAAAACATGTTTTTTTTCGCTACACAGTTCTGACCATGTTTCAAAAATGGAAGCTAAAAGCTTCCGAATTTAATTTTGTAATTAAATTAAAGACATTAGTTCTATTTCATTAGTTCCATTTCATCCTCAAGCGAGTTTATATATATATATATATATATATATATATATATATATATATATATATATATATATATATAAAAAAGAGAGAAACCGCTAAGTTTTTTTTTTTTTGTTATAATGTGAATTTCTTTTAGTGTATATATTGTATTTTATTCTTCACACACACACACATGCATACATATATATATGCGCGCGAGTGTGTGTGTGTGTGTTTCACACATACACACAGAGAAAAACACACGATATATATATATATATATATATATATATATATATATATATATATATATATATATATATATGTGTGTGTGTGTGTGTGTGTGTGTGTTTGTGTGTGTTTGTGTGTGTGAATTACATTTAGGGATAAATC
This sequence comes from Acanthosepion pharaonis, assembly GCA_903632075.3. Classification (NCBI taxonomy): domain Eukaryota; kingdom Metazoa; phylum Mollusca; class Cephalopoda; order Sepiida; family Sepiidae; genus Acanthosepion; species Acanthosepion pharaonis. The sequence goes on from CAHIKZ030000351.1 coordinate 403,571, forward strand.
ACTCATTTAAGGCCCCCAGTTAGTTTTTCCAGTGTCGAATAAATTGTTTGATGTCAGGTGGAAATATCAACAGTGAACTGTTCTAAGGTCTCTCATTATTAAATTGTTTATCTTGTATCATCACAAAAGTAACGGCTAGTATTTTATTTTTCAATCACAGTATGTACATATGTACGCGATGGCTGCTGTAAAGTTTTCGCTGAGTCTAAATTGGCCTTCTTCCACGATTCTAAATAAATGTGATGTTTGGTCATGTGGTCAGATTTTCGAAGTGATTTCGTATATATGAAAATGAAGGTAAAGAAGATACGAAAGATGCTGGTGATGTTAGGAGAAGAAGGTGATTAAAAAGCAAAAAGAAAGAAAGAAAGAAAGAAAGAAAGAAAGAAAGAAAGAAAGAAAGAACTAATTTAGATTTTTGCAAGATAGTGTGGTAGAAAATATGCATGTTATCAGAATAAAACGAAAAGAATATAAATGGCAATATAAAGAAACATGCTAAGGAATGTGGTGATAAATAGAAAGAAAGAAAGAAAGAAAGAAAGAAAGAAAGAAAGAATAATGGTCGAATTTGAAGGAAACGAAAGAGAAAGAGAAAGAATGGCGTCCATAATGAAGAAGAAGAAAAAGATGGAGACCAGGAAGAGAAGGAGGAGGAGAAGGAGGAGGAGAAGGAGAAGAAGCAGAAGAGGAAGAAAGAAGAGGAGGAGGGGAAGGAGAAAAATAGGTGGTTTATTAAAAAGAGTGTTTAAATTAATGGACGATGACGACGACAACGACGACGATGATGAGGATGACGAAGAGAAGTAGAATGCCACTTTAGTAATAAAAAAAAAAACGAATAATTAAAAATGGCAAGAAAGGAATGTATAAAGAAAGAAAATAATCCCGCCGAAAAGCTGAAGGAGTTGAAGACAAAATGAAGATATACATTTGGATAGAAATCAAAGAAAAAAAAAAAAAAAGGACAGTCGAAGATAGAATTCTCTTTCCCTCTTTCGCTGTCTTCAACATTAATTTCACCGTCGTGTTTTAAATAACTGCTTGCTTCCCAATGTTTGAAGATATCTCGAGGCCAGCTACGCCGAGGCTGAAAACAACAAAAAGAAAGCAAAAGGTCACAATCTACCTGGAAGCATCATTACTAACCTCTGACTCCCTTAAACAAGCATTTCGAATCGGAGGCCCTTTATTTCTTGCGACCCGCTGAGACAGTGGCGTTTCGAAAGAGTACCAGTTCGGTGGCCTTTGATCATTGTCTTTTCAAGCTGGTGAAGTGCATGGATTTTATACCGTAGGCAAAGTGATACTACCCACAGAGGAGGAAAGAGAGAGGTGGTTTGTTAACGTGACACCATCAGAAGCAAAAGCCTTTCCGACTTTTCCTCTATTCCACCTGACCCCTACCTGCAAACTTGGGAAACTGACAAAGTAACATTTAACCATTTTCAGCAGAAGAATCATTGTACTGCACAAAAAGTCATTTCGCCTTAGCTGTTAAATTTCTCATCAGTGGCCATTTAGAGAGAAATGCTTTTCTAAACGTCATTTTAGTTTTGGTATCTCTACTGATTCACTAAAAGATTAGCATACAACGATGAAACAATACTCCAAACGTAATAAAAACAAAGTTTTATCGCCAAAATTTTATGTTATTAAAAATAAATATTAAAGAATTTTTTTTAATTATTAAATTATATTTTATTTTTATCCTTTTAAGAACGTTCGAAATTTTATTTAAAATTCTTGTTTTTTTGTTTGTCTGTTTTTGTTTGTCGTCAGCGTGTGTGTCTCTGTATTAACATAGGAAATTTTAGCGGCTTTTTTTGCGGTAAAAATCACATTTTAGAATAGAAATTCTTGCAAAAATCAAATAATTGTCAGATTACACTTTCAACACTTGCTTCCAAATAAACTAAATTATTTTAGAAAGGTGTTCTTTACAGAAAAGCTATAGCTGTTTAAATTTCTTTTATTTTAATTTCCCAATTACATCCGATTTTCTTCCAAGATAATCTTCAGTGGTACAAAACTATATGTTATGAAAATAAAAGAAATGTAAACAGCTATAGCACATTTCTCTCATCTTTTAACATTAATACACGGAAGGTTATTCGTGAGTATGAAAGGATTTTATTAAAAATCAATTTTCTTTTATTAAAAAGGACACCCAAATAACGAAAATTAAACATTATTAAATTAGAAAATCTTTGAATTGCTTTTTTGAATAAGTTATATTATGGACAGTAATGTCTTCATGAAAAATTCTTTTTTCGATGAATAATGATTTTTTTACAACAATTGTTTTCATTTTATCACATTTTAATTAGAACCATTTATAAATTTTTAAATCTTTTAAAATTCTATATTTATTTGTGCCGGTTAGGTTACATTTTTATTAAGTATAAACTATATTTTATTAATCATAAATGGAAACAATTTATCGAGCATCGATATTTTTAAAACATTTTTAAAGTTTTTGCGTGTACAAACGTACCATTTTTTTTTGTAAATACTGACCTTATCAAAAAATAAGAGCGATAACTACAGCAAATTTAAAGTCAAAGTACCTAAAATTAAATCAAACATTAGATTACGGAGAATATTTTTCGTAATTTTTAAGATACTGGGTACTTTAAAGATTACATAAAAAAGGCGCTCACGTTATATTCCTCGAGTATTTTTTACAGATATATCCATCATAGAAAAAATCAAATAAACTTCCGTGTATGATTCAATCTGTCATATTGTCAACACCTAAAATAAACAGTTACCTTCGTGTTTCAAAAATTGCTTTCTTACGATATTTTAAATTTGAAGTGAGTAATATTTGCTTCAAATCAGATTAATTAAACTTTAAATCAGCTAATATTCTTTAAATCAAGTTTCAGAAAAGTACGTCTTATTTTTGAAAGATGTTTTAATAAAAAGTATTATATTTTGATGACGGAAGGCTAAAAATGGCGCTAAAATCAGCGATGTTATAGCGAAACTCTTTCCAGTCAATTTAAATTAATTTGGAAATTGCGTAAAGTATTTTGCTTATTGGATATACTCAATTTAATCTATTAGCTTGAGATTAAAATTAAAATAAAAGGTTACGGAAAGATTTTTCATTTTTAAAAATTCATTTTAAACCTTAGGTATCACGAATCTGTAGAGGTATTTATTTATTACAGTGGAGAATAACAAATAAATGAATAATAAGAAGTAATAAATAATGTCAGATCAAAAATAAATTCATTCTTCAGAAACATAATTCTTCAGAAATATAAATGCTTCCAAACAAATAGAAATTGGTTTCAGTTTAAAAACTATAATATTTATACATTTAATATCAAAGGTTTTGTTGAAGAAAATAAAATAGTTTTTAATTTAATAACCCAAAATTGCAAATGCCAGCCAAAAACGTTTTTTATATTTTGTGTGGCGGCCACAATCTAAACAGATTACAGGCTACATATCTTGATATCGGAAACAGAAACGAAGCTGCAGGAATTTCTACAGAAGGTAGTAAAAAAAAGCGAGAAGAAAGGACTAAAGGTCGATTTAAAGAAAACAGAATATATGGTTATTAGCAAAAGGAGTGTTATAGTGGAACACACCTATTCTATAGTTAATAGACTCTCCCACCTATAATAAGTAGGAGTAGTAGCAGTCGCTCAGCGGCTCAGTGAGTTGGTCAGTCAGTCGATGTCGGACGACCGTTAGTCGGATATTAAAGTATCAGCCACCACAACTAGATTACTGCGTCATGACCTATTGTATCAAGTTCCTAACGTTTTGTACGTCGAACCTATTTTAGGACCGACTTTGTACAAATACAAGCCTCCACTGTGAAACCACTACATAACAAGGAGCAACCCAGGATGTGAACAATAATTTGAAGACTCCGCAGTCGAACAAGTACAAAAATTTGAATATCAAGAAATTTTTTATTTTAACAAGAGGGAAAACGTGACTCTGAAATTCTAAAGGCGTAATGGGATAGCTAAAGTTGTCTTCCTGTTATATTGGAATAAAGTGTCACTATCAACGCTGGAGTTTGAACACAGATACCATAGAGCAAACACAGGCGATCCCATTTTGAATAAGTAGATCACATGATAACAAACAAACTATATATATATAGGAATTAGCGTGGCGTCTAAGGGATCACTATCCAGATTATTTCGGAGGTGTGGTTGTCTAACTCTCTGACTCTGGGCAGAAAGGAACCCAGACGAGGCTATGCCAAAGGACAGAGTCTTGTCTGGGGTGGTAGACAGCTACCCGACCCCGTTTTTTACGGGGTCTACGGGGAATTTTTACCCGAGCCTACGGGCTCGGATGCCCTACAATAAACGCGGCGTTGTACCACATCCAACCGCGTGAGGCGGTTAGTGAATATCATCACTATCCAGATTACTTCGGAAGTGTGCCTGTAAAACTCTCTGCCTCTGTGTATAGAGGAACCCAAACGAAGATATGCTAAAAGGGGGGGTAGACAGCTACCCGATCCCGTTTTTACGAGGTCTAATGGGAATTTTTACAGCGAGCCTACGGTCTATAAACTCGGCCTTGTGCCACACCCGACGCTTAGGGCGGTTAGTGAATATCTCACTATCCGGATTACTTCAGAGTGTGCTGGTCAAACTCTCTGCCTTCCAGCAGAGAGGAACCCAGACGAGGCTATGCCAAAGGGCAGAATCTCATCTCGTCAGGTTTGGTAGACAGCTACCCGCCCCGTTTTTACAGGATATACGGGGAATTTTTGCCCAAGCAACTATACGGATTATTATTCGGATCACTATTCCGTGGTTACTATTCGAGCGAGTATTATCGAGCAAGTACTATTAGTGCGGGTGTTATTCGAAGGCGTCTGACACCAGCATTGTTCAACAGCGTTACTATAGTTGTATCTGCAATTACAAAGTCTCTACTACAACGAGTATTACGAAAGTGACAACGAGTATTCACTGACATTGACAAAACTCTCGAATGACAAATGTAACCTATTTATATTGTTCAGACTATTGTCCTCATCTTTATTGCCATATTCACGACGTTTTGGCCGTTGTATGTTCTGGCCTTCTTCAGATGATTGGAATTTCGAACAGAATGCTTTAATTCGACCACCTTAGTCTCCATGTGCTATGCGTCTTCAGGATATCTCAGTTATCTCCCTTTACCTCCACTCTCTAATTTTTTTGCTCACCACTGCTGTAGCCAGGTATTGAACTCAGAACTCTTCGGGTCAAGTCACTGGATCCAACCGACGCTTTTATCCACTGGGCCAATTACAATATACCTCATCTCAGAAATACAGACAAACGAAACTTTCTTTAAACTTAATAGCTCAAAATCGAAATATTTGCAGATATATGTTTATATGGACATTTGTCCATCTTTTGATGTGAGGAATCTGCCACCAAATTTTGTAAAAGTATTTTTGACTCACGCTCTAAATAGGGTAAACTCTCTTCGCAAATACAAGGAAGTAGTAGGAAGTGATAATTTAGTTGATATAAAACGACTGACCCTTGAATTGAAATGGTTTAGAGTGTAGTGTCTAGGTGAGCATTCACGCGGGAGACTTTTCCCCTAAGTAGCAGTTCTTAGGAAAAGGCTTCCCGAGTGGAACATGATCCTTAAATGTGGAATACGGAGATAATATTTCAGTATGTATCTGTAGCTAGAGATTTAATATAAATTATATAGAATATTCCATGCCGTCTACTCTATGCAATGCTCCAAATTAGATTAATGCACTTATATTTTTTGTCGGGTGAGTATTCAAGTATTTTGCATGCTTCAAAGAATAATTATTTACGATGACATCACAGGTACGTATATGAGTCCATCACTGCATATAATTTATTTTTATTTTTATTTTTTTTTATTCCGAGTGCGTAGATATTTGCTTATATAGGCGTGGAAAATGTTGGTTACAAAAGCGTCGTCAATGATCTTTTAGAAAGTCATATTCAATAAAGTTGTATTTACAGCTGAAATATAATGCTACATGGCATGAGATATATTTTATTTTTTTTAATATTTGTCAAGAGATAAAGATAGAAATAACAAAGCGTTGAGCTTATTCTTCTTAAAAGAAAACGAAGGAGAGAAAGATTGATTGAAAAGCCAGTTACGTATCTTGTTCTTGGCACGCCATTATGCACAGTTTTTAGGTCGTGTCTTAAAAACAAACCAACACTGGTCAGCAACTGGTTCTCAACCTTTTGCGTTTTGAAGCAAAAATTCAGATACTTTTTCACAGTTCAAAAATCTTGTTGGTATTCTTGAAATCCACTATAGACAAGATTATTTATCTGGGTGCACAAAGCCTCAGTGGCAATAGCCTTTTCTTATACAGAACGAATATGTTAGGCTGGGTTGCGTGCCTTTATTTTTTCTTCTTGAATATATTAATAAAATGCACATTGAATAGTATTCTGATTTCGTTCATCTCAAAAGCTATGCTTACCTGCACACACGCGTACACAAATATCTATCTATCTATCTATCTATCTATCTATCTATCTATCTATCTATCAGTCTGTTTGTCTATCAGTCTGTCTATCTATGTATCTATCTACCTACCTAACTATCTATCGACCTATATATAAGTCTATCTATCTATCTATCTATCTATCTATCTATCTATCTATCTATCTATCTACTTTTAATCACTTTGATTCAAGCAAGGCAGTAAAGCCACTAAGACACAAGTGGTCACAGCGTGGGAAAGAATTAGAAAACAATATTACAGAAGACTACTTGAAGAGTAATCAGGAAGATAGACTGAAATTGCATTTAAATTTTTGAAGATCAAAGTTAACTGCAAAGCATAGGACTTGAAGAGAATTCTATATGCAAGAAAAGATTGTAAGCATAGAACACACGGTTAGATCTAACTATTTGAACTATAAAATGATGAGATATTTTTGCCAATCCAGTACTGCACTTAAATTCATAAAGTCTAGATACCATGGAGTAGAGTTCATTGGAACAATTACCATGAAAGTTTTATTATTTATTTATTTTATTTTTTATAGAAAATGAAGAGTAAAGCTACCTTACGATAATGAGAAAGTGACTGAAGGCGAGATGCCAGGTCAGGACCAGTGAATTTGCAGAATCTTCATTGGATTTTATCAAAACGTTCTAAATAAATAGCGGAATTAGCAAACCAGATGTGGTAGTAGTATTCAAAGCAAAGACGAATGGTAGACTTATAGATATGCGAGAAAAATCTGGAAAATATTTCTTGATGAGACAAGGTCGCATATTCAATTGACCTCCTGATTTTTAAAGTAAAAATCTCTACATGTTATTTTTAGTTTTATTTATTTATTTATTTATTTATTTCACGCATGCACTGAGCAATTTTCAGTAGTACATTTTCCTTGTCTGATTCATTTCTGACCTTTAACCTTACACACACACACACACACACACACACACACACACACACACACACACACATATATATATATATATATATATATATATATATATATATTAGTGAATATATACAATATCTAACGTCGATAACACTACTTGGAGTTTCATGCTGTTTATACAATCTTCAGATGTGGATTCTTACCAGGCTCAGAATCAACATCTGACATATACTAATATATACTTATATCTCTAATATATACGCTAATATATACTTATATCTCTGTTTCATCTCTGTTTCATAACAATGAGTACTGCATTTATAACACCTGAGGGTGAAATATAATTACGTACCTGCAAGCATTTGTTTTGTGTGTGCTGAAATTTTTCATCCTATCCATATATATATATATATATATATAGCCAAGTATAGGATTGGCGTATACGGAATAAATTTAAATAACCAACAATTACTATTCTTAAAAGAGTGCTCAATACAGAGTAGAGAAAATATAATTATTTATTCGAAAATCATAACACAAATATGTTATAAAATCACTATTTCACCACCTCTGGTGTCTTATCAATTATGATATTCTACATGCGACATCATCACTTGATAAAACACCAGAGGTGTTGAAACAAAATGGCTATTTTTGTAGTGATTTTATAACATATTTATGTTATAATTTACGAATAAATAATTATATATATATATATATATATATATAATGCACTTTCTAGTTTCAGTGGAGTGATTTAAAATCCAACATCACCAAACGCCTTTGATATAAATGAAACAAACGAACAAACACTGATCCTATTCTGTAAATTGGAGATGATAAGATATCTAATTTAGAATATATAAAATTTTCCGCATTATCACATCATTTGTTTTTACTTTCGGATATATATATATAAATAAATATATATATATATATATATATATATATATATATAAAATTTCTCAGAGTTAACTCGTAGAAAAGACAATAATTATAAATATAAATGACAATAGGAAAACTGTAATAGTTGCTGACGCGTTTCGTCAATGTGGACTTTCTCTTGGTTTAAATAAATTCATTTCGTTTTTTGCTTTGAGAAAAATCCACATTGAACGAAACGCGTCGGCAACTATTAGTTTTCCTATTGTCATTTATATATATATATATATATATATATATATATATATATATATATATATATATATATGGGGATGGAGAGAGAGCTCTTGAAAATATATTTCAATTGAGCACTGTTGAGTGATAAGCTAATTCTATAAACGACAGCCACCTGCGTTAATGCAAAGCTCTTCCGTGAAATGAATTGGAGCACTCCGGCTGATCGGAAGTTGTTTAAATTCGCAAAACAATACGCTAGGTTTAGCCTGTGTAACTCTGTCAGTGAAGATAGCTCAGTGGTAGAACTGACACCACAATAATCGGTTGGATTTCGATCCTGGCTTGAGGCATCGGATGTCTCGTCGCGTACAGGATCTGGCATGCAGCGAAACTGTACTGTCTACGAATGACACACCCATATATATATATATATATATATATATATATATATATATATATATATATGTTAAGAAATTTTATGTTTATACATTCTTTTTTATAGATATTTAAGTAAAGTAATAAACAATATTAAACAACATTTACCGGCCTGAATGTCCGAGAAATTTTCATAGGAAATATTCGTCCTCCGAAAATTTCTCGGCCATTTAAACTGGTAAATGTTGGTTTATACTGTTTATTATAAAACAGAGCATTTACTTAAATATTTGTATGTATATAAAGAATGTATAAACATAAAATGTCTTAAAATAACTGTCGGACTTTGTCCATTTCATAATCTGTGACGTCATATATATATATATATATATATATATATATATATATTATTCAAGGCTCGATGAATTATATATATATATATATATATATATATATATAGTAATTCATTGAACCTAGAATAATCCTCAACAGAATGCAGAAGGCACTGGATGGTCGTTTTGTCCTATTCGGGACTATATATATATATATATATATATATATATATATATATATATATATATATATAATAGGAAACTAATTAAAAAATAAAAACAAAAAATATTCATATACAACTGAAACTTAATTCTAACAAGTTTTACTTTTCAAAAAACAGTCAGTTTTATAATCCAGAGTTGTTTAGCATTTATTTATAAAACCAGTGCTCGATACACAGTACAGCATAATATTCTAATGTCATTGTTTAAAAATATTTATTCATAGCGACACAGAAATTACTATGTTTCGGAACTAAAAACGAAACTTTAAACTTAAAATGAAAGTTTTTGTTTCATTCTCAAGTGATGTTGAATTACTTTCGAAAAAAATGATTTACTTTTTAAGCCAAATAGTATTATATAGTTTAAGTTGGAATTGAGGAAAGGGATTACAAAATTTTTAAAGGGTATTGCCTTTTTTGAAAAATCAGGATACAAGTCTAATTTAAGATGACAAAGTGTAAATATCGGTTAAGGTTAAGGTATGGATTATATATATACGGTGGACTCTTACGTCGTATTCAACGTATTCGACATATGAGGGTCATCAACTCAGTTCCTACGAACCGACAGCCATCTCATAGATTTGATTATAGTGCTGAAGGATTTGTGCAGAACCATCCACACTTTTTGAAGGGCTGACTACAGAGACCTGGGCCCGACGTGCCACAAGGTCCCCAAACAAACTTCCACAGGTTTTGAATTCAGTGTTGTCCTTCTCCTAGACCAGTTGCCATCTAAGGTTATAGAACACCGTCTAAATTGCTATTTACCCGTAGCTGGAGAGAGAAGAAAAGGATTCATACCTCTCCCAAGGATATTAGCACGTGAGAGAAGAAAAGGATTCATACCTCTCCCAAGGATATTAGCACGTGAGAGAAGAAAAGGATTCATACCTCTCCCAAGGATATTAGCACGTGAGAATAGAAAATGGATTCGATAGGAATCTATCTAGGATATTATCTATCTATCTATCTATCTATCTATATCTATATCTATATATATATATATATATATATATATATATATATCTAGAGAGAGATCTAAGAATCTAAATAAATATAAATAAAGAGAGAGAGAAAAGAAAAGAAAGAAAGAGTGAGTGAGTGTAACTTATTGGTAACATTATATCATTGCCCAAATAAACATACACTTGTATGCGGCTATTCCTGCATTTTTTTATGAATGTTTTCTTTTAGGAATATTCCGTATTTGTCGGAATAACAAATGAAGAATCGTGATAAAGAAAGGGCTAATATTTTTCTATGGATGATCTCCGTTTAAGTAAGTAAAGTCGAAATAAAAAGGGCGCTTTATTTTGTACACAGGTGTGTTTACTGAGTATTTCAAAGTTGACAAGTTGCCATAATCTGAAAAGGTGAAAGGGTCGGTAGGAGAGCGGCTGCACCTGCAGACGTTTAAGGGTGGAATAATAATAACTTATGTATATATTCATCTTTGTGAGAACTCACTTCACACACACACACACACACACACACACACACAACACAACACACACACCCATAAATATACAAATATATATATATATATAGATATATAGATGTTATAATGTTATATGTCGTCAGTATCTGCAGATCGTAGTCCTCCACAGATTCCTTTTCTTATTTATCTGCGAGTTGGTATAATTTTTTTAAAAGTTAGTGGAGTATTTTCCCCTTGTTTTCTCCATTAACTTGAATTCAGAGAATTCCTTTTTGTAAAATGAGTACCACTCAAGGCTAGACAGCCCGGTTTGCCCTGCCATTAGATTTATAGGTGCGGGGAGAAAGATAGATACATGATCCCAAATTACACTCAACAAACTAGGCTGGAATTTGATCTCTGCATGCTGATAATATTTTTCGCACCTACGCATTATATATATATATATATATATATATATATATATATATATATATATATAACCAAAACGTAGCAATAACTGATACATTAAAATATAGACATATTGGACACCCAGACACCCCTGTATAGCAAAATAGATTTATCTGTAACCTTGGAAACATGAATTTTGTTTTAGCTGTGTATTTAAAACGCAGTAATTTTAAAAGTTACTCCAAAATTCGCTTGAGGATGAAATGGAAGTAATGTCTTTAATTTAATTAAAAAATTAAATTCAGGGCTTTTAGCTTCCATTTTTGAAACATGGTTAGAACTGTGTAGCAAAAAAAACATATTTTAAATCAATTAATTTACAATACTAATGCTCTGTAAATTTACATCGAGCACTATTTTGTAAAAATAAAAATATCTATAAGAACAATATCTTACTGTTATTTCTTTTATATATATATATATATATATTATATATATATATATATATATTTATATATATATATATATATATATATATATATATATATATATATATATATATATATATATGTGTGTGTGTGCGTGTGTGTGTGTGTGTATTTATGGTTACATATATATTTATGTACATATCGATAGATCGCGAATCCCGTGATCCACCCATCAGTGTCAAAGGCGCATCACATGTACTGCAGCCGCAGTAGAGGTATCGTTTCTTGGGCAAGACAGCCTGACGGAGCCCGGACGTTTTCTAGGCCAGCCAACGTTATAGAACCCGGTCTGCACTGCTATTTACCTATTGAAAAAGAGGAGTCATACCTTTCCAAAGTGAATGTAATAAATCCAACTGGAATTCGAACTCAGCCCTCCGATTCCACAATCCGAGCCGCTATTACTCCACCGTGCCTCCTTCACCGGTATATACGTATACAAATATTAAAACATATGGCAGCATGTTGTGTAAAACATATAACATATAAATTAATCCCAAACTAAGATAATTTAAAAACTAATTTTCATTAAAAAAAAAAAAAATGGATTCACGAACAGAATTTGATCACTTTCGTTTATTAGACATTGAATTGTGTCACTTATTGTGTTTCGTAGCTCGCCTGAATTTTCCGCTAACCTGATGAATTTTATGAGTTTTCTTAAATCTGAAAATCCTATAATATTTTACTCTTGTATACATTTTACAAAAAAATTTATTGCATTTGCCTTCATAAAGTCCCTCAGAGAACGAAACGAGTCAGCTAAGATAAGTTTTCCTTTTTCTTTGTTCACACACACACACACACACACACACACACACACACACACACACACACATATATATATATATATATATATATATATATATATATATATATATAAACAGCTCAAACACTAATATTACATGGTTATAATTTATTACATTGGAATCGTAATCACGATCCAACTCAGCAGACCTACAAATTAAAAAAAAAGAAATTTATATATATATATATATATATATATATATATATATATATATATATATATATATATATATATATAGATAAATAGATAGAAAATAGATATATTTTTATTTATATATATATATATATTTATATATAGAATATCTATATATTTTATATATATATATATATATATATATATGTATATTAGCAATATATATATATATATATATATATATATATATATATTTACACACATATGGAGGTGCGGTAAAGTAAAGAAAACTGAGAAATTACAAAAAGGTTCGTCTACGAAACTCTGGAGTCGATATGTCGAATATAACATCAATCAGTTAAGTGGCAAATTTTAAGTGCATTTATCATAGATAAATAGATAGATAGATATTTACTAAGATTGAATTAGTATTGACCAAGTGAAAATCGAACCTACAACGCAGCAGCTGTATTCAAATCTACGAGTTCACAAACAATTAAAAACCAAGAGTAATCCCGACTTGGTTTAATGGTTAAGCAATTGTTATTGCCAATCCTTACGAATACGTAGTGATATCGATTAGCCCGACATGCCTGATCTCTGTTGCTATACACACGGGAATAATACTTCGAATTTTCTGTCCTTCCTAACTGTTAGTAAATTTTGTCTTTTTGCTATCACTTTTTCTCAAGCTTGCTAGGTAGGTTATGTGTTGTTTTCCTCTGTCCCTCTTGTATTCAGTATGTCCTGTGAGTATCACATTTTCCAGGCCTTCTTTCTTCATTATGTACCCTACAGATTTCAACTGTCTCTTTTCTTAGTATTACCGTATTTGCTGGCGTACAAACTGACTGGGCGTATAAGACGACTCCCACATTTTCGAGTTAAAATATAGGCTTCGGGGTATATTCGTCGTACAAGTCGACCGTCTCCAAATCGTATTTTAAATGTAATGTATTGAATTTATTAAATACATTCAGTAAGCAGTTTCTTTTCAATCAAATTCTAATGAAAAAAACGGGGGAGAGATATTGTCAATTAAGTCCTACAATCGCCAATACCCCATGAGTGGGTACTATGTTTTCGGGAAGCTTTTACGGTAGACTGAATGACTTTTCCCCGCTAGACACCAACTCTTTCCTCTGTTCTCGAATGCGATCTTTAAACCGCTTGTTGAGACAAACATCTCCCATGCTAACACCTTAATCAAACCACAGGATTTAAGGTTCATATTTTATACCTGGAGTATAAGACAGCCTCCAATTGTTAAGTTTAAAAGGTTGCCTTTTATGTTGACATATACGGTAAGTACAAGTGTCATTTTTATTTCCATTATCTCTAATACTTTAAAATTTAGACGTTTCTGATATGTTCTCAGCATCCTCGTATGGAACAACATTTTTTTTTTGCACTTCCTCACCTGTGGGGAGATTGTGCGGGATTAACTGCATTATAGGACGACTGATATTACATAACATTTAACTTCCCTTTTTTTTTCTAACGAATTTTTTCCCGTTTCTTAATACTTTGCTTAGCTTTTGAAAGGCATCTTTCGCTATCCAAATGCTCCTCCGGATTTCGGTGTCGAATTTTCCGTCCTCTGTTAAAATACTTCCCAGCTATTTAAATTGTTGTATCTGTTTATTTTCGGTATCTCGAATTTGTAATTTGCATGTTGGATTGTTCATTTTGCTAACAACCATGCATTCTGCTTTTATACAATTGATATTTAATCCTTTCTCCTCGCTTTCATTTGCTACCTTTTTATTTTCCATCCTGTGTGTGCTATCAACTATGTGTCATCTGTATATCTTACATTGTTAAGGTTTACGGTCATATCCCGTTGAAAGAGCGTTTCTCATGTTATCGCCGAAGTTAAGCAACGTCGAGCCTGGTCAATGCTTAGAGGGGTGATCGCTTGGGAATATCAGATATTGTAAGCTTGTATCTGCGAGTGGCGTAATTGATAACTGCGCAGAATTGGAAATCGAAGTGACGAATTTTTTTTTTCCAGTCGCGTTCGTTTACGATCAAATACTCTTAGGAAAAGTATGAATCGACCACATCTCCGTCAACTATAGGTTATTTAGTGGGACTTGTATCACTAAATCATTCTTAACCCTCAGAAATTCTCACATTTCTAAAAAAAAAAATGGCTTTAAATGAGCAGTAAATGGTTGATAAACCGTAAAAAATAATCGCTGTGTTGCTAATATTGTGGCCGCCAATTTATATTCCACATTTGCTATGCATTGTCTTCAACGAAATGCGGCGATTTTAAACGTGGTTTGCCAGGCAGATTGTTGTCACTAATTGCTGAAACACATTAGCGGATTACCTACTACCTAACTGTAATCACTTCTAAGGACGACCTTTACTAGTGTGTAAAGAGATTGTTTAATTTAATGCCGATAACAAAATATGAGACATCGAATGAGAATCCCCGCAAATAAATCTAAGCTTAATAAGAAGGCACCACGATATGAAGTAATGGTTAACGAGATAATCTGATTGATTATTACAATTTAATAAATACAAAAGTAAATAAAGGTGTTCCAATACATTGGAGAGATTTTAAATGTGAATTAATTTTAAGCGTCTAATGATTTTTTTTTTCTTTTTCTTTCAGATTTAACAACTTGTCTTTGGCAGTTTCAACCATGGACAGATTAACAATGAAACAACGTTTTAAAGTTATGGAAGCCTATTATGAAAATGGGCGTTCAAACAGAATTTAAATGAGAAGTTCCCAGGTTGCATCATCTCTCGAAATAGCGAACTCAATTGGCCACCATAATCGTGAGACTTGACGCCTTTAGAAAAGTAAGGTCTATGCCAACAAGCCAACAGCAATTCAACAGCTGAAGGATGAGATAATAAGGCATATTGGTGAGATCGAGGAGCAACTATGCAGAGACGTCATCAAAAATGTTGACCATCGAGTGGAGGTGTGCCGCCTAAGCCTTGGCGGACATTTGGGCGATATTATTTTTCACACATAATTGCCATGACTTAAATAACATGATCCAATAGAGAAATAAATTGTCGCTAATAAAACTGATTTATTTACTACTGACTTTGATCCGTCTTAATGAAACACCCTTATATATATTGTTTAAATGAATAAAATGTATGTATATTTTATATGATAATTTCGAAATTTTTCAGTTACAGGACTTCCCAACGTTCATAACGTTGCGACAATTTTGGGGAGGAACAGTAAGTTTGTTGTCCAGGATATATTTGGTTACAGTAAAGTCAGCACTGCGTCTCATATTTTCTATGTGTCGTGTCTCTCAAAACGGTGATGATCATGGTTCTTGCCATTTAGGACATAAATGAACGAAATCGCCCGTTTATGTAAATAAGCGGAGTTAAGTGGAGGTGAGGAAAGTTAGCATTAAGTCGTTTGCTAATGTACCTTCGTGTAGTAAACCTATTTCATTTCTTACCTACGAGTATCTTCTCTGTTATCTCGAAAACTCGAGATATAACAGTTCTTCACAATTTCTTGTCTTTTGCATTTTCAACGTCCTCAATAGACACGGGACATAGAAGAATAAGGTGAAAGGTGAGACATCTAAACAAAATGCAGCGTTAAAAGAATCTATTAAGGATCATTTGTGAACGGTATTCAGCCATGTGTGTTTATGGGTGTCTTCTTCTCATTGGTAGTAACTTTGCATCGAAGCGGTCGACCCGAGGGGGATTTTATATGCGGAAGTGTACTGGCCCACAGCCTACATCCAACTCTCACG
The DNA here is from genome assembly GCA_903632075.3 of Acanthosepion pharaonis. NCBI lineage: Eukaryota > Metazoa > Mollusca > Cephalopoda > Sepiida > Sepiidae > Acanthosepion > Acanthosepion pharaonis. The sequence continues at coordinate 420,023 of CAHIKZ030000351.1, forward strand.
CATAACCCAAAAAGTCGCATTGGTACTGCGACAGCCACACTCCGTTCAACAGCATTGATATGCTGGCTAAAATTTGTGAGGGTAGTCGGAAGGGTATCACTGTTGCAGTTTTTTTTGTGTATATATGTTTACTAGTGAGCTAGCCCAAATGACTTGACTCACTTTATAGTCCACTAATAGAAGGTTAACCAATCAGAAGACGTAAAATATTCAATCCGTCGTGTATAAAGGCGGCCATTTTGTTTACTCTCTCCGAATGTCCAGTGCCAGCTTGTCAGGCGAAGAGATAACAGAAGGAAGAACTACTGAACTACGCTCTGCTACTTTACCGGGATATCCACTGCTAACCTGAACAACGCTTCCCTACTGTCTTCGAAATATTCACTGCTAACCTCTGGATTCTATACTCAAAAACGACCGTCATCATGAACAACAATCACGACCCGACCTAACCGGTGAATGGGAACATCTCCCACATGTGCTAATCGGACATTGGCCAATCGCCAGTCTAGATATAAGAGGTTAATGGATTTACTAGTGGACGGAGGAACTTTTTGAGCGCTGGGGTAACCTCAACATCCCCGATGCAAAAAGAAACCAGCAAACCATTGCACTATTTTGCCTTGAATGTCTCCATGAACCACAATTACAACAGAAGGGGAGAAAAATGTGCTAACTGAATAGATGAATGACTTTTAGTTTTATTACTCGTTATCAGTTTGTAGGTATACATTATGTTCAATTTGGTTGACTTCTGTTAGTTCGTTGTATTACAAATTCCTACCTCAAAAACTTCTTACCCCAGACGCATTTCACAAGTAAAAAATTTAATTTTCAGATGAACACAACAAATTTGTCTTAGAAAAAACAAGACGCTGATGATGACATTGTGCTAATGTCGAACGTACTCGGAATAAAATGAATATGCATCAACGATACTAAGAATCATGCCCGTAAATATGAGAGGACCATATTAAAAATAAGTAGACAAAACTTGTCTAAATTATTTAATGAGACATGTCTTAATGAAAATATTCTTACAAATATAAATAACACACACACACACATATATATATATATATATATATATATATATATATATATATATATATATATATATATTAGTCGAATCCATTACATTCACTTACGTGCTAATACCCTTGGGAAAGGTATGAATACCCTTCTTTTCTCCCCACCGCTATAGGCAAATAGCAGATCAGATCGGGTTTCTATTAATAAAAACAAACGTTTTTATTTTAATTATATAATAAAGAGTACTGAGTGAAATTTAAATTGAGCTATTTTTTAATGATTATTAGCGATTAAAAAAAATAATTCCAATCAATTTAAATCCCTTTAAATTATTTTGCTTATTGAAGTTGTCGATCCTGCTTTACTCAGGTGAATCGGGATGCGGAACTGTACAGCTCCACCGCCTGCTTCTAACTAACAAATGGGCACTACGACAGCCACAAACCGATAAACAGCTTCGACCTGGCGGACAAAGTGTGTGAAGATAGTCGAAAAGGTTTCCGACCCGATTGTTGAAGGGGAACGTCTCTCTCTAACCCACCTGTTCTAAACGATCATCGGCCAGTCGCCATACAGGGCGTAGAAGCTGTGCAACAGACGTCAATGGCTTTAACAGTGAACGGAGAAACTTCTGAGACAAAGGGTCGGGTAACTTCTAACATCCCTAGTGCAAAAAGAACCGGTAAGCCAATGCACTATTTTGCCTGGAATGTCTCCATTAACCACAATTACAACAAAAAGAAGAGGAATGGTGACCACATTTGCGCACAATGTGCTGATCAAATTAAATGAATGAATTCGGTCATTATCTGTCTACATTTCCGATATGAGGTATTGTAATTATTTACATTGTCCGGACTGTTGTCCTCATCTTTATTGCCATATTCACGACGTTTCGGCCGTTGTATGTTCCGGCCTTCATCAGTTGATTGGAATTTCGAACTGGGAACTTTATTTCTTTCCGTTGGGGTAGATTGTTCTAAATCCACGTGCCATGACACTTCCGGATGTCTCAGTTATCTCCCTTTAACTTAACTCCCCATGTTTTTGTTCACCACTGCAGTAGCAAGGCATTTAACTCACAACTCTTTGGGTCAGGTCACTGGATCCAACCAACGCTTTTATCTACTGGGCCATATGTCCTTGAGGGTTTAGTTCGAAATTCCAATCACCTAAAGAAGGTCGGGGCGTACAACGGCCGAAACGCCGTGAATATGACAATAGAGATGACGCCAACAGTCCGAACAATGTAAATAATGTAAAGAATTCGGTCATATATAATATAACTAGGGGTTTCAATTTCACTAATTATCCATATGTCTACTTGAAAATTTGAATTTGCTATCCAGATTTTGACCTCAGTCCGACACTTAATGAGCACGTATTTGTGATGGGCTGTGTGTTTGCTATATGCAGTTCGATTTTTCCTTGTTTATCCCGTGTTTCTTTTCCTTTTTTTTTTATATACTGTTAGCTTCTTATTTATGTTTTATTTCCATTTCATTTTACTTATTTGCTGAACTTTTTTGTTTCATCTCTCTTGCCTGGCAATTCCTTCTTCTTTTTCGTTCAGTTTCGTTCTCCATCATCTATCGTTATTCTGACCCTTACTGTGAAGAAAAATAATGAACAAGAATCGAGGTATTATTTTCACCGAACCGGGTGGTCTTGTTGTGTTGTTTTGGCGCATGCGTGATGAGGTATTCAAGATATGACGAAAGGAATGTTTGAAAGGCGATAGCCACCCCCATAAAAAAGTAAAAAGAAAACTCATAATAACGATGATAAAGCCATAAAGATGTACCAAAAAAAAGAAAAGAAAAGAAAAGAAAAGCATAATAAGAACTGTATAAGCACAAACAATAATTATAAAAATATTATACCAATAAAAATCTGTGTACAAATAAAGCTAAAAATTACTTATAAGCAGTATTGATTATGCTGGGCTTAATATGACAATACGAAATGGATAGAATCGTATTACTCCAACCTTCCTATTAAGAAAACTTTCATGAAATTCAGCATACCTATTCCTGACATTTAGCCAGAGCTCGAACACAACATTCTGATAAAAGTGATATGCACAAACGTATCGCATTTGGCACTTCGACCTGATATAATGGATATCAAGCTTGTCTCGCTAGAAAAATTACGACAGAGTAGTGATCCTCACTAGGTGCCCCATACTTTCGGCCTTGTGCCCCTTCTAAGCTATCCTTAGAAAAATCAAAGGTACATTTCGACATGGTGTTATGACTAAGAAGGTAGTCTCGCTAGAGCAATTACGACTGAATAGGGAATTCGAACATCACTGTGTGCTCCAAACTTTCGTCCTTGTGCCACATCTAAGCAACGCTTAGGAAATGACCATGGCTATCTAACTGGGGTCTTTGACGTGGTGTAATAGTTAACAAGCTGGCATCGCTGGGTCAATTACAGTTGAATAGTGGGTTCGATCCTCACTGGGTACCCCATACATTCGGCCTTGGGTCACATCAATGCTACGCTTAGAAACTGGGCTCGTCGACGTGGTGTAAATGGCTAACACACGTGTCGTGCTGAAACAATTACGACTGAGTAGCGAGTTTGATCTCTACCGAGTTCCCTACACTTTTAGCCTTGTGCCACACATTATCTATGCTTAGAAAATCAAAGTCTCTCTCTGGCGGAGTGTAATGGTTAGCAAGCTTGTCTCGCTAGAACAATAATGAGTGAATAGTGAGTTAGATCCTAACTGGGCGCCCCCTTACATTCTTGAGCCACGTCTAAGCTAAGCTTAAGAAAATCTCCATAACGATCTAATGAAGCCTGCTATGCTAATAAATCATTGGACGTGTAGACTAATAGATAAAAATGGTTAAAAAATTGAATACGATATTTTTTAGGCTTACGTTAGTATGGTGTAAAGAAATTAATGGAATTATGTTTGGAAAATAATGTTACGCCAAACTTTAAAATAATGAATTGTCTGTATTAAAAATAAAAATAAAATATTAATTAAAATAATTGTTATATTTTTTCAAAGAATTCGTCTTTTAATAATTGGTACAAATAGCAAAGGCTCTACTCACAAGGTACGCTTCTTTATATCTATTTTATGTACCTCTCCAGAAAGTACCTGATGCATTCAGTTATGCTCTCCCGTTACAAGAGTCAAAAGAAAAAATAATTCTGCTGCCATATCGGGGTGAGAGCAGCCATGTCCTCACATTACAAACTTGATAGATTTCAAAAGCGTTTCTACGGACCTGTGAGTGATGAATTATTTGCCAACGTTCAAACCATTTCCCATAGACGCAATTTACATGGCAAATGTCCAGACAATCAATATTCATTGGATTCACCAATTCTGACCTCTAAAGCTTGAACCCACCCTACCACATATAAAAGATCGAATCATCTTCATTCCCGTCGTATTATTAACCCTTCGTTAGTCACATAGGGTGTTTTGTTATGCCAACATTTTAAAAGTACTCGTAATTCCTAGTTGGTAACTTGTTTCTTTTGCTCCTTCTCAAGACTCGCTTGACTCAATGAGAAAGCGAGGCAGGCGTTGTGGTGCAGTTGTAGTTTTCCGTGGGGAGGCAGACAGACGTAGGATTGTCTTTTTCGGGACGTCTAGTTACTCCACCCGACAAACGAAGTTAAGATTGTAGGATTCACATATATACATACATATGAAAAGGAAGAAAAAATAAATTAGATCTCATAAGAAATTGTATAAAAAACTAAATCAAAGCGCCTTGTCCGTCGTAATCAATGAAATGTGCATGAAAGAAGGATTGCTGCCTAAATACACAAATGTTAAATATATATATATATATATATATATATATATATAGACTTAAGATGTGCAATATTTATGGGATAAAGTGCTCAATATCAGAGATAGAGCGTGTGTAAATATAAAAGTGAACATAGAAGTCAACACTTAGTGGCGACTGTCTGTTTCATTGTTTCATGCTAGATGCAATCGTCAGGCCACGAGTCTGACGATTGCATGAATTACATGAAACAAACTGTCTCCTCTAAGTGTTGACTTCTATATATATATATATATATATATATATATATATATATATATATATATATATATATATATATATACGTTTTACCAGTTTGTGACTGGTAGAGATAATACTGAGGAGGATATAAATCCAGGGGAGAGCTCAATGTAAACTATAGAGCAATAAATAATAAGAAGACAGACTTTAATTATTCATTTCGTTTATAATTTTTACTTCCTGAACACTGAGATGTTCAGCTGATCAGAACGAAAACTTTTCCGCAAAATTTTGCAAAAGTCTCCGTTTTCTTATTATCACTATATATATATATATATATATATATATATATATATATATATATATATATATATATATATTAGAATAGATTTCTTTATAATCCAATAGATTTTTATAATTTTAGATTTAAAAAATATCGCCATTGGCTTCAATCACGGCATCCAGACTACTTCGGAATCTCCTGCAACTCTTCTGGACGGTCCTCTTGTTTAAGTTCGTGAATGCTGCCATAATCCTTGCATTCAGTCAATCTTTGGTGTTATAAGGAATTTTGTTGGTCTCTCGCTCAACTGCGCCCCATACATAATAATCAAGATGGTTGGTCTGAGCAGTTAGGTGGCCTGATGTAAGTGTTGATGTAAGTGTTGATGTGGCCGCAAAAATTATCTAACAGACATTACTAGACAAGGGGTGTCCGCGTGTTCATTATCTCTGTATTTTGATGTATCAGTTATTAGTTACGTTTTGGTAGATTTATCTGTAACCTTGGAAACGTGAATTATGATTTTAGCTGTGTCTTTAAAACCCAGCAATTTTAAAAGTTACTCCAAAATTCGCTTGAGGATGAAATGGAACTAATGTCTTTAATTTAATTACAAAATTAAATTCGGGGCTTTTAGCTTCCAAACATGGTTAGAACTGTGTAGCGGGAAAAAAACATATTTTAAATCAATTAATTTATATTAATGCTCTGTAAATTTACATTGAGCACTATTTTGTAAAAATAAAAATATCTATAAGAACACCGGATTATATATCTTACTGTTCTTTCTTTTTATATATATATATATATATATATATGGTCTGTATCAAAATACTTTTACAAACACACACACATATATATATATATATATATATATATATATATATATATATATATATATATATATATATAATGACTCTTTCAGTTCTGTAATTATGAGTTAATATATTTCTATTCATGGAAATATAGTGTTGCTATTTTGGATGAATAAACCTACCCTCATTTATTGTACTGGTGCGTTTTACCTACAATTTCCAGCCTATGTTTAGGCAACAAATTTAGTATAATTTTCATTTCAATGAATAATTATATCTTCTATTCAAGTTTTGATTTCATGTATATTATAACGGAGATTGCCTGTTATTATTTTTCAGCAGTACGACAATATAAGAGTAACACTATAAGCATTTTTATATTGAGGTGTGCAAACATCACAGCAGACTATGAACTTTCGTAAATCTGACTAACCCAGAGATAAGAAGAAACTTCAATTTGGACGGCTTATTTCTAAAAGTTTATACTTAATGGAACATACCCCCGTGAGGAAGATTATTTCGTTCATTAAAATCTAAACTTTTTCAATTCTAATGTCAACCGTTATCTATTCTACACATCTTCAGAACATATACTTCATACCTCCTCCCTTTATATACTTCCATCCACCTCATTCCGTAATCCGCTATTTTAGTGGCTCTTGAGCCTTTTATTGGGTGCGCAATGAACTTTAAAAAAGTGGGCGAACATGATTCTCCACAGCTTCCAGTGTTTATTGCTTTTAGTAATTCACACCTTTATGAATTCTCATTTTTCATAGTATTTATCCCTCTGTCAATTTTTTTTTTTTTTGTATATAGAAAAGTTCACACAATACAAGGCTCAAAACGCACTCAAAGTAGAGCGTTACTGTTTGGTGTTGTATGAGCGCAAGAAATGGCATAAGTGAAGTTCAGGGAGGGGTGATATGTAGCAAGGTTAATCGGTGATATATGGAGGTCAAGTGTGTAGTGTGTGGAAAAACATCCTGTCAGGATTCTCATTCTCAAAGCAGCAGGTCTTAGGAAGAAGCCGTCCGAATTGAACGTCTTACTATTGGAATACGAAGGGATGATTCAAATATGTATAAAGCGGCATTTCTAATCATAAAATGTATTAATTTATATATATATATATATATATATATATATATATATATATATATATATATATATATATATGTATGTGTGTGTGTGTGTGTGTGTGTGTATATATATATATATATATATATATATATATATATATATATATATTATAAGAAATTTTAATAAAAATATTTTGAAATCGCTACACAAAAGGTTTCATGTTTCAAAGAGAGAAAGAATCAGAGACAGAGTGACAATGAGAGACAGAAAGAGAAAGAGAGATTAAATATATTAAATGGAAAATTTCAAAGATTTATCTGACGACTTTTCTGTGAGGTGATTTATCAGGGGACGGAAATCCGAAGGTGCATTCGGATAGCGAAAGATGCCTTCCAAAAACTAAATTAGAAGAAAATAAAAGGAAAGAAAAGAGTATTAATGTGTTACATAATATCAGTCAGTAAATACTAGGCAATTTCCTCACAGATAGATTTACGGAGTGAAGTTACAGGCTCAACTGGTTTTGAATTCAAAGTTTTATTCTTCTAGCCTGTGTGCCAACCAAGGCTAAAGAGTTTATTCTTCTCTGCTTTTAACTTCCATGTATGGGGGGAAAAGCCAGATTCTTAACTGCCCAAGAGTATTTGTGCAAAAGGGAAAGTAATAGCCTCAATGTTGAAATCGGCACGCCAATTCAACTTTTCTAAATTTTGCGCCAATAACCGCTACACAACGCGCACCTACACACGCATATTTTTGGGTATATATATATATACATATCTATCTATCTATCTATCTATCTATATATATATATATATATATATATATATATATCTATATCTATCTCATCTCTCTATATATAGAGAGAGATAGATAGATAGATAGATAGATAGATAGATGACATAGATATCTATCTATCTATCTATCTACCTATCTATCTATCTATCTATCTATCTCTCTATCTATATATATATATATCTTTCTCTCTCTCTCTCTCTCTCTCTCTCTCTATATATATATATATATATATATATATATATATATATATAAATATGGATACATAGATAGATAGATAGATAATGTCCATGGTGTAATGGATAGCAGTTGGCAATGTTAAATCAGAGGGACGAGTTCAGATTCCAGTCGAGTTCGTTACTTTATGTTAATCTTTGGCAAAGGCATCAATCCTTCCCTTCTTCCATCTTCTCTTAGATAGGGATTAAATTATGAGGCAGACCCATTTGATATCAGTCAGAGACTCTTATTCTTAGTCTATTGCGCTCAATTTTTACGAAGAGCAATGCATTGAAGCAGCAGCAGTCTTTAAAATTCTTTTTTTTTTCTCCATAGTCCTCAATCGGCGAATGAGAGCATTGAACTAAAGAGCCGAGGTCGAATACCAGTCGAGTTCACTTACGGGCTAATACCATTGATGAAAGATCCCTGAAGTTAAGCAACAGCGTGAGTTCATCTCTTCTCCCATTAGTTATAGGTAAATAGAAAGACAGATTGTACCCCAGAGATTTTGGTGGCAGCCGGTCTAGAAGGATAATTCTGGATACAAAACCCGAGAGGGATGGTTTGAGGACCTTGTTGCACTCTATGTGCACCAGCAATCTCTTATCGGTTCATTCGAAAAGAGTGGTTGGTTCTGCACATGCCTCCATTTTATTATGCACACTATTGTCTTAAGAAAAAAAAAACTTCAATGAAAAATTACTTTTTACAAGATATCTTTTCATTTAATTTTTAATTTTAATTCAAATATTTTATAAAATGTTAAATGCTTTAAAATTCTGTATTAATTCGTATGGGTTAGCTGATATTGTTTATTTACTAATCCTAAATGGCAAAGTTTACTATAATTTACAGCTCAAAAGACCGGAAAGGAGTGTAAACCGGACGATAGGCAAACGTATTTACTCCTATTTAAAAGGAAAACTCAATTGATCTTTAAATAGAACTAGTGTGTATATTCACATAAGTAACATTCTTCGACGGGGTTTTTCATTACTGGGGATTTTTGCCGTTCAATTGGAGCAGTTTATGTTTCAAGTCAGCCCACCCGAAAATCAATGTTAGTAACAACAATTGGGTGCAACTGAGGCACATCCCCAACTGGGGGCGGGTAACAATTTGAATGGGGGTGACCCCGAAAAGGAAACTGTAAAATAATAAATAATATTATTGTAATAATTTAAACTATTTATTTTTATTAAAGTTTTTATGAAAGATATATATTCAAGAGCAGATAGAAAATAGTAAAACGTTGCTGAGATTTATAATGGACAGGAAGTAGTGGAGAGCCATGTCTACATCAATTTTGTATCAATGCCGGCACTGTAGAATTATCAAACAAGAAAATCTATAAAAATCTATCTATCAACAAAGTCTGGAAATTCTAGTGTGTCCTCCTGTTTAAAATATAGTTATGACAGAAGAGATGGATTTATAACCTTGTAAAAAAATCTGGGTGAAAGTGAATGTAATGATCTCTACTAGAATTTGTCAGAAACACACACACACACACACACGAACATATACACACACATTTTGAGAATTATATAGATAATAATAATAATAATAATAATACTAACAACAACAACAATAATAATAGCAACAACAATAATAATAATATTAATAATAATAACAACAATAATAATAATATTAACAACAACAACAATAATAATAATAATAACAAAAATAATAATAATAATACTAACAACATCAACAATAATAATAACAACAATAATAATGATAATACTAACAACAACAACAATAATAATAACAACAACAATAATAATAAGAACATCAATAATAATAATAATAATAATAATAAAAGCAACAAAAAGAACAAACGTACACGCAAAAAAATGGTTTATGAAAAGGACGTTTTTTTTCTATTGATAATTCTAATACTTTATTCTCTCTCGGCAATTTGTATTGATTTTAAAATCTATTTTTAGATTTTTAATAAACCCCAACTAGGAAACTGAATTTATACATTTCATTTTTTTCTCAATAAGTGATGACAAAAATATGAAACAAAAATATTTTTTTATTTACAAGATTATAGAAATATGTGAACCAAGTACAATGTAATTTTTATTATTGATCAAATCATACACAAATAACGATGAAAACTTTTTTTTTTTTCATAATATTATAAAAACAAACAATATGAGCAACAGAAAAAGAAAATTCAAACAACCACATAACGGCGACTAACTGCAATTATAAATTTTAAAAAAACCGTAATTTTCTGGATGTTATATATTTTCTTCACAGCTAATTGTATATCATCGATTACTTCTTATTTTAATTTTTCAAGGGGTGGGAAATTGTTCTAGATATTATTATTCTACTTTCGTCGTAAAAAGGGTAATTATTTACATTTCATTTCATGATTAATTGATTCATTCATATTTTACGGCTTATCAACACTTCGCAGGTTATTTAGAACAATTTGTTTTGAGATAATGTTTTAGTGATACAAATCCATATCTGCGGTGGAAAAAAAGTGGATTCACACCTTGCCGAAGTGTATTTGCGCGGATAAATATAACGAGTACAACGAGAATTGGAACTCGGCTCTCCGATTAACAATTCTAAGTCATTATCCATTAGACCATCCGCACATCCAAGCTCACGACACCTGGTATTCACGAAGCAGTCACCCATCGAGGTACTGACCAGGCTCGACATTGCTTAACTTAAAGAGATCTTACGTGTTAAAATTCTAAAAATAGCATTTTAAATCAATTATAATCGAGTGCGCAGAAAATGTTTACTTTCGAGTCTCTACTCTTGTTTAATTACGGAGGGGGAATCAGGGTTTAATTTCCCCTGATTGGTTCGGCTTGGTGATGGGGTGTATGATGTTAAAAGACTCGAAACACCCTGATAAACCAAGTCAATTTTCATCACTGACGATTCCCCCCACCCGGCGCCTATTTAGGTGCGTATATTTAAAAAATAAAATAGTGAAGTGATATTGCTACATACGCACTCAGCAAAGGGGGTTTTTAGAGTTTTAATATATATAAAGAATATATATATATATATATATATATATATATATATATATATATATATATATATAAGAAAAAGATTGTAGTGGTTCCAACGAGAGAAAAGTATGTATATTAAAAAAAGAAGAAGAGTGGTGCCGCAAACGTTTTTGGTTGTAATGTGAATTTAAAAAAAAAAATATTATGCTTTATTTTCCATAATTTTACTACACGTGTTTCTGGTCTTGCGACCGTCTTCAGGTTAAAGGCGGAGATTTCCACATATTATTAAAAATAATTAATTTTTTCCTTATGTTTTTCAATGTTAAATATTCTCGATATGAGACAATCTCTTTTTTTGTGTTAGTAATATAATTATATATATATATATATATATATATATATATATAGAGAGAGAGAGAGAGAGAGAGCTAGATACATACATACATAGATACATAGATAGTGTGGGTTTGTTTTTTTTGAGAATGACAACAAAAATTAAAATGAAAATAGGCTTACGGCCGCATCATGTTGAGACACAGGTTAAGCAACGTTGAGCCTGGTCAGTACCTAGATGAGTGTCAAGTGAAAAACTGTCCTTTTGACACACCATAGTTTTAAGAGTATTTTTGTTAAATTCATAAAAGTAACTTTATAGTGTATTAGAGAGAAAATATGCACGAATGTAAAATCTTTGAAGATGAATAATAATAATAATAATAGTAGTAGTAGTAGTAGTAGTAGTAGTAGTAGTAGAAGAAATCAATTATTGATAGATTAATAATGAAACTTGCTATCGCCTGATCTTAAGTAGAAGTCCCCAGATAAAACTAGTGTGAAAAATCTACGTGTGCAAATAACACCTTAATCATTATCATTGTCATCTATAGAATGAAGTCGATAATTTTCTTAGTGGCTAAGAGGGCTACACTAACACGGACAACCACATGAGAAAGGTTCTCTTAACAAATAGTGCATCATTTTGATTGGTTGGTCGGATTCCCATGGCGGGAGAAACGGCAGCCAATGCATGTACACGCACATGCTGACTAAGATTTCAAAGAAGCTTTCCACCTTGATGCACGAATGGACGCTGCGAATAGGAAATTTTGACGAAACATCCATGAAACAAGGCCCGGAAATCTTCCAGTGGGCGATAACCAGTACAAGTAGAGGGTTAGTTCTTTCTTGAAAGATTTTACAAAGGGTTTTTTTCTTTTCTTTCGTTTTTGCAACAAATGAGTAATCGAATAATGTAGTCTGTTGAAAGAATGATCGAAAGAATGGCAAGTATGGTCGGGAAATTCACCGTGATTTATGAAAAGGATCCCGCAGAGAGGGTATTATCCCGATGAGAGATGATAACAGACGCGTTAACAAGGAAAACACGATCGGTTGTAATGTTCAGGATAATCAGGAAAAAAAAATTCTTATAGGAAAAAAAAAAAAAATAAATGCAATGAACTCAAAATCAATTTTCTTCTTTTATATGCCGTGAACTACCAATAGGTGGGAGATCATGACTCTCCACAACTTCCTTTCTTTTGTATCTATTAACAATAATTATCCTTTTACTAACCCTCCCACTACCTGCACAAACATACTAGGTAGGTCCGACAATGTTTCTCTCTTTTCTCCTTGTCTTTAATATTTCTTTTGAGTATCACATTCTCCAAGCCTTCTTTCCTCGTTATGCCCCCCCCAATTGATTCGAAGTGTACGTGTCCTTTGCTTTACTTTATAACGTTCACGTTTTTTACATGCGGTTTCCATGATATTCTCAGCATCCTTCTGTAAAGCAACATCGCTGTTGCTTCAATCCTCCGATGAGGAAATTACCCAGCATTCACTGTCATACAGGTGGGTGTAGGTTTTAACATGGCGATCGGAGTATTTTTCACACGGGCCGCTGGTCCAAGCTGGTCATAATTTGTCCAAGCTGGTAAGAGCTTGTCCAATCTGATCAGAGCTGGTCTAAGCTAGTCATAGAAGGTTAGAGCCAGCCCAAGCTAGTCATAGGTAGATATCGTCCTCTACCAATCTTTCCGGGTAAATAACAGGACAGACCGGGTTCTGTAGCCTTGGATGGCAACTGGTCTTTCGTAGAAATATATGGCAACCAACTGCGGGAAAAAAAATCTGCCTCGTCAATCATGTATCGAAAGACACATGATTGCCTAAGCGTGGATCACGCATGACACATAACTGTCTCCTCCATAATTATGAACAAAGAAATGTATCAAATAACAGTAAACCACAATTTTTTTTTTAATTTTTTCACTTTTTTACTACTTTGTTTCCTTTTTGGAATGCAACTTTCGCTATACCAAAACGCCTTCGGATTTCGGTGTCACATTTTGCGTCATCTTCCCAGATATTTAAATTTATATACTGGCTTAATTCGGAGTTAGCAAATTGGTTTGTTCCTCTTTGTGACAACTTCCCGAAAAATTGTTCGAAGAGAAAGATTTTATAAATTTCAGCTGACAGTAGTTGTGGCGGCTGGGTTTTTGAATGCCAAATGGTTCCTTATAAGGAAACAGCTATTATTACCATTACCTTACAATAGAGTTGGGTAAAAAATATCTATTTTTATGTTGGTTTGATGAACGTTTATGTTTGTCAATCATTACAGGTGTAGTCCTGGGCATGACGATAAACTACATCCGGCAGCAAGGCCTCTGATCGGGAAACTGGAGATTTTGAGGTGTATGGTACCAGCTATTAACTGCTGTTGTTCCCAGCTAAACCCTGACCCGGGGTGGTAGCACATGTTTGCCTCCCAGCTATGATCAAATACTGATCCCTCAAACAAGAAAAAAATATGGATCTTTAAAAATACAATTTTATAGCAAAAATACCAGCAATACATTTTTATATAAAAATATTATCAATGACATAGCAAAATGATATAGGAATATGATCAATAATAAATTTCATCAGTAGATGAACGCATACAATTGCGTTCAATATATATTTAGTTGAAGCCATAAAATTATGTTCAAAATATTTAAATTTTGATATTAAATAACCCAGAGAGGTTGAGATGCCGCTAAACTAAATTAACCAAACATGTAAACGAAAGTGATCACAGTCATTATCTGGAAAAAATCTTTTAGGGGCCTATTTCAGTACTGATTTTGAGGTATGGCTGGATCCAGTGAAGGATTTCAAAACTCAATAAGAGGTAGATAATAATAATAATAATAATAATAATAATAATAATTTAATTTGTCGCTAATATTTGTTTGCTTCTAATATATTTACAAGCTCCCATGGTCACAAATCCCGTAGCATCTACTGTTTGAGAATCATATTTTTAAAGAAAGATTTCATACATTTCAACCAACAGTGGTACAGACCGCTCAGCCAATGAGAAAACGGCTAATATTACCATTATCATCATCATTATAAGGAATTATTCGGTATTCATTGACAGAGCAGCAAGTGCTAATGTCGGTTCAAATATATAAATTATGTTTATTAAAGGATTTTTTTTGTGTAGAAATTAGGTTACTCACACCCAGTAGCTGTAATTGCTCTTATGGTACCTAGACATTTTGAATTTAAGATTGGCGGTAAGGCCTCATTAATAACAGAGTTAAATTGGCTAAATATAGTTCTACGCAAAAAGGTTTTTTCTCGAATTTTTCGCTTGTGAAAATCTCTCACTCCTTAATAATATTTCTCTGCTTTTTCTTATTCTTTCACACTCAGTATTGTGTTGTGTGAAGATTGGGTCAACTCAAGGTAATGGCAACTCGGACAGTCGTCCGGGGTGCCATCAAGCCCGAGGTTCCATCACGCTGCCATTTTGTGTGTTTGGGATCTTTCAATACTAATGCTTATAAAAAAAAAATTGGGGGTTGTCCATGACTAAAGACAAATTAAATTATTTGGCTATTGTGTCTCTAGAAAATTATCCTGCAAAGAAGATAAGTGGCGAAAGTGCAATGAAAATATTTGCAGATCTAAAGGCTTGAAAATATATTTTTTGGTAGGATAATGAACGTTTTCTTTAGCTTCTATTAAATTGTAAAGTGTAATAAATTCGTTATTCTACATTTTTAGTTTTTCTCCTGGTGAAAATTTAAAAAAATTATACTTATAAGTGCATCGAAATTTAGCTTATCTGGGGTACCAGCAACCCTAGTCCCCCCTCTCTCTCCCTATATATACATACAAAATATATATATATATATATATATATATATATATATATATATGTGTGAAAGAAAATATTTCTTCATACTGTCGGATCTATATCCATATATTTGCTTACATATAAATATAAATATATATATATATATATATATATATATATATATATATATATATATAGAGAGAGAGAGAGAGAGAGAGAGAGAAAGAGAGATATAGATATATAAAATAAATTAAATCCAATAAATAAACAATAATAATTAAATTTACTAGCCTGAATGTTCGAGAAATTTCGTAGAAAATATGCGTTCCCCGATAAGAATCGAACCTGTATTCTGTAAGAAAACCGTCATTTGGCCTGTCGTGCTATTAACCAGACAGTCACAGAGAACTTTTCAGTTAGCAAAGTCTAGATTACATTCAGGCTGGTAAATCTAACTAATACAGTTCAATTAAAGCAGAGCATTTACTCAAAATAAGTTGTATCCATAAAAAATAACCTATAAACAGAACATATATTAAAATATTTGTCAGATTTAATCCATTTCATCGAATATGTTGTCATTATTTACGTTAGGTCATATTTCGAAGCAGAAATGATATATCGAGAAAGATGTGTGTTTATAAGCAGTAATTTGAACTTTGCTTTTCTATGACTCACTGTTTAACATCATGTCAGGACGTATGACGGTTTCCGTATGAGATGCAGGTTCGATTCTTGCCGGAGAACGCATATTTTCTACGAAATTTCTCGAACGTTCATGCCGGTAAATGTAATTAATACTGTTTACTGAATATATATATATATATATATATATATATATATATATATATATATATATATATATATATATATATATATATATATATATATATATATATATATATTTTTGTTTAAAATATGATTCCTTCGCTACATAAGCGTTCTCATGTTTCAAAAACGAGAGCCGAAATCATCGAAATAATTATTAAAATTAAGTTGAATTGTGGTGTTTAGTCCCGTTTCATCTTCAAGCGAAATTTTAGGAACCCCGGATTATGCACCCAACCTGTTCTTTTCTATTTTCTGCATACCTACGAACTTATATATATATATATATATATATATATATATATATACTCATCCGTAGACAGACTGTTTTCGCTGTATCACAGCTCATCAGCGTGGATAGACATACGATTGTTTCAAGCCGGGATCAAAAACCCGAGCAATTTGACATCAATCGGAATCTCTAAAGTGAGTGAGAGAGAGATAGAGAGAGACAGACAGACATTAAACTGATAGAAACCGATATATATATATATATATATATATATATATATATATATATATATGTATGTATGTATATATCGTTAAATTCCCAGATGAATTCTGTGGATAAGAATTACACAGGCTTACACAGAAGCGTCTATATTTTTAAATTTGGATTTTTAATGTAACTATAACAACAAAAAACATTTCGATTTCATTTTTGCCTTGAAAAATCGGAAGACGAAACGCGTCGGCAAAATGTAAGTTTTTTTTTCCAATTGTCATTTGATGCCATATATATATATATATATATATATATATATATATATATATATATATATCGTGGACTCTCCCGTCGTTTAGACGCGGGCTATTGACCTGCACCTACCATGATACTTTTACGACGTATGAGGGTCAGGCACCTCAATTCCTAGGAACCGACATCCAGACAACCTGCACATATGATTTGATTATAGTGGTGAGGGTTTTCTGCGGAACTAACCACACATTTTGAAGAGCTGAATACGGAGACCTGATGCACCGTGCGCTACAAGGTCATCAAACGACACCTCCGCAGGTTTTGAAATCAAAGTTATCTTTCTCCTAGACCCTAGTCTGTCTTGCTATTTACCCATACCTGGGGGTGGGGAGAAGAAGAAGATTAATACCTTTCCCAAGGTATGAGCACGTAAGTGTCTGCAATGGATTCGACTGGAATTCGAACTCGGCCCTCCGATTCCTCAATCCGGACAGCTATCCGTGCCTTTATATATATATATATATATATATATATATATATATATATGCTGACTGCTGACCTGAGATGGAACAAATACATTGAGTCAATTGCTTCTTCCACCGCGAGGAAAGTTGGCTCTCTGTGCCGCGCCAAGAAATTTTTTCTCCCCTGAATCGATACTTCAAATATGCAAAACAACCATTCGCCCTTGCATGGAGTATTGTTGCCATATATGGGCTGGAGCACCTTCTGCTTACCTCGGAGTTCTTGACAAGATCCAGAGACGGATATGTAATGTAATTGGCCCTGATCTGGCGTCTCGTCTGCAGTCACTCTCTCACAGACGCGCCGTCGCCTCTCCCTGTCAAATACTTTCATGGTAATTGCTCCAATGTTCCCAGACTCCATGAATTCAAGCGCCCTACGAGGCTGGCATCCCGCTCCACCCTTACACTGTAGAAACTTTTAAATGTAGCCGTCTTTTCTACTCCAATAGCTTCATACCTCGCACCTCTCGCCTGTGGAATACCCTTCCCAATTACTGTTTCCCTGAGAGCTATAATCTCCAACTATTCAAATGTAATGTCAATCGACACTTCCAGTTACCTTGATCTACCCTCTATCCTTCTCCTCATCCTTTCTTCTATCACTCCTATCTGCTCTCGCTCCAAATCTTCCGCAACCCCCTGCATCCTAGTGGCTTCACGCCTTGCTTGGGGCGTAATGCTTAAAAAAAAAATATATATATATACATATATACATAGTCAAAATAGAATTATTATACACTTGCATACATAAAGCAATATTTACAGATTTTATGTTGGGCTTGGAATGATTAATGTTAGAATGCTAAATATTTCCCGTTTGTTCATTAGCTTATAAGTAAGCAATGGATCAATAATAGAAAATTTTAGTCATACAAATCAGTTAAAATTATATATATATATATATATATATATATATATATATATATATATATATATATATATATCCTACAATTGGCTAGCTGGGTAAAGAAAAATAAAGATTTTTTTTTTTTTTTTTTTGGGGGGGGTGGCAAGCGGAAGATTAAAAAAAAAGCTTTATTTTTTCGTTACCGTGCCAGCGAGTCCTCTTCAACAGACTGATACCATAAACAGTTTGAAAATTTCTGTGAATTTTAAAATTTATAATTCGCGTGTGAAAATGATCATTCAATAATGGTATCTTAATTACAATTGTAGGAAATATTTTGCTCCGTTTAATGAAAATAAACACTAAGCACCTCTCTTCGTGAGTCAGTTTTTACATTTAATATTTAAAATTATATATAAAATCCCTTTGAGAATTCCAGTCGGATCAATTACATTCACTTATGTGCTAATAACCTTGGGAAATATATAAATCCTCTTCTTCTACACCCCCCACAACAAATAGCAGGAAAACTGGGTTCTATAGCCTTGGATGACAACAGGTCACTGTTTTTAGAATTGTATGCAGCCCTGGCGTAACATATACTATACAACTAAAGAAAGGATGGTTCGCATTGGCTCCATGGTCCTGACTACCGTCGAATAATGTTGATGACGATGAAGTAGTTATGGCGTTTTGACTTCAAGACAAGAAAGAGAAAAAATACGAGGACTGAGAACGATAATTAGACCATTTTGACTGGCTAAGAAGAAATCCCAGCATACACCTCTATTATCTTTCTAGACATTTAGGGTGGGGATGTTCATATTTGAAATTCCTAAGAATTTGGAAGCAAAACCTGTCCTTGCTAAACATTTATACAAGTTTGGTTTGCACTGCTGTTCATTGAGCCTCTTGCTTGCAGTATGGCGTCCCAGTATCAAATTTTCTAAGCCCTGCTTGAATGCGGATGAATGTTGATACAGAGAGCGATAAATTATTAACAGAGTGGAAGATACACGCGCATATACATATAGAGACATGAAAAAAATATAGACATAATTAGATATCAGATAGTTCATACTTATCTAGGCATACATTCAGATAGATAGATAGATAGATAGATAGATAGATAGATAGATAGATAGATAGATAGATAGGAAGAAAGAAAAAGAGAGAAACAGTCATAGATAGATAGATAGATAGATGGATATGAAGAGTGTGTTAGATAGATAGATAGATAGATAGATAGATAGATAGATAGATAGATAGATAGGAAGAAAGAAAAAGAGAGAAACAGTCATAGATAGATAGATAGATAGATAGATGGATATGAAGAGTGTGTTAGATAGATAGATAGATAGATAGATAGATAGATAGATAACATATATAGACAGATATTAACATAGATATTAATAACGATATAGATAGATAGATAGATAGATAGATAGATGATGGGAAGAAAGAAAAAAGAAAAACAGTCATAGATAGATA
Source organism: Acanthosepion pharaonis (assembly GCA_903632075.3). NCBI lineage: Eukaryota > Metazoa > Mollusca > Cephalopoda > Sepiida > Sepiidae > Acanthosepion > Acanthosepion pharaonis. The sequence continues at coordinate 439,787 of CAHIKZ030000351.1, forward strand.
GATAGATAGATAGATAGATAGATATGAATGAAGGTGTGTTAGATAGATAGATAGATAGATAGATAGATAGATAGATAGATAGATAACATATATAGACAGATATTAACAGATATTAATAACGATAGATAGATAGATAGATAGATAGATAGGAAGAAAGAAAAAGAAAGAAACAGTCATAGATAGATAGATAGATAGATAGATAGATAGATAGATAGATAGATAGATATGAAGAGTGTGTTAGATAGATAGATAGATAGATAGATAGATAGATAGATAGATAGATAGATAACATATATAGACAGATATTAACATAGATATTAATAACGATAGATAGATAGATAGATAGATAGGAAGAAAGAAAAAGAAAGAAACAGTCATAGATAGATAGATAGATAGATAGATAGATAGATAGATAGATATGAAGAGTGTGTTAGATAGATAGATAGATAGATAGATAGATAGATAGATAGATAGATAACATATATAGACAGATATTAACATAGATATTAATAACGATAGATAGATAGATAGATAGATAGATAGATAGATAGATAGATAGGAAGAAAGAAAAAGAAAGAAACAGTCATAGATAGATAGATAGATAGATAGATAGATAGATAGATAGATGGATGGATAGAGTTGATGAAAGTAGAATGCGGATGAATATTGATATTGAGAGGGAGAAATTATTAACAGACTGAAAGATACACGTACATAAACATATATAGACATGAAAAAATATAGACAAAATCAGATATTAGATAGTTCAAACTTATATATGCATATATCCAGATAGATAGATAGATAGATAGATAAAACATTTCTATAACTCTAGATACATATATAAAACAATGAATATATTCGGTTAAAAGTAAAAATAAAATCATCTTTTATAATGGCTAAAAGTATAGCCCTATGCGCCCTAGAATTCTCAACTGTCTCTTTCTCTTGCTAAGCATAGGTGTTGGTTTTGCTTCCATTTTCTCTAAAACATATTGCACATATGTTCAGTTCATGATATTCTCAGTTTCCTTCTGTAGAACAGAACCAGATTTCTCTTGCCTTCTGTCTCTTCTTTACTTGTGATGAGATTGATCAGCATTCACTGCTATATAGGAGGATCGATAGTACATAAGAGTTAAACACTTAAACAACCTATTCTTTTGTTTCTAATTAGTTTATTTTTTAGTATTTTAATTCCTTTTCTTAGCCTTTGGGCGACATCTTTCACTATTAAAACGCGTCATAGGGTTCCAGTGTCACATTTTATGTCCTGCAGTTTACTTAAAAAAAAAACAAAAAACGAAAGTGGGATTTGAATGACCGTAACAATCCGAATTCGAACTCGTCATACAGAAATCTTTTTACGACAAAGTTGCACCTGTATAGAAAGTAAAAGAGCAAAAACTGACAACAGAGGTTACCTGGAGAGAAAGATCCTTTGAGAAAAGAAGAGCAATGGCGGAGTTCTTCTTGCTAATTGTGTAGCTGGTGTGTAATAAGAATTTATATATGCGTACACGTGTCTATTTAAGTAAAGAACGAGATCAATGGATTGTAAAATTTCAAAGTGCCCACGTACGATGTGAAGAGGATCAAGTGAAAGACTATAATGGCCGGAGAAATTTAACGTTACCGGCTCTGATAAATATGGTGTCGGGAGTGGATGTCGTCTTGTTCGTTGTGTCGTTTGCGTCGCTCTGAGTTAGGACCTTTTGATGCGATGCTGTTTCATAGGTTCGCTTCTTGTTATCTCTTTAGGGGAACGAACAAAGCTTTCATCTATGACTTGAGCAATTTTCATTTTCGGCAATATCCTCTCATCTGACTCCGTCGCCGGCTTTATTAACTACGGTATTATATGCACCTTTCTCGAACTGGCTTCTGCCTCCATAAACAACGAAAGAGCGAACATTCACACCCATACGCGTCTCGATGAAAGATTATAAGTGAAAATCTTTTTAGTTTAATGACAATATGCACGTACATACATGCATACATTAAGATAGATAGATAGATAGATAGATAGATAGATAGATAGATAGATAGATAGATAGATAGATATGAACACACACTGGAAGAAAGAGAGGGAGAAAGAAAGTGTGAGAGACCTAACCAGAATGGGATAGATAGATAGATAGATAGATAGATAGATAGATGAAGTTGATGAAAGTAGAATGCCGATGAATGTTGACATAGAGAGACAGAAATTAACAGACTGAAAATATACGCATATATATATATAAAAATATACGCGCATATATATATATATATATATATATATATATATATATATATATATATATATATATATATATTTATATATATATATATTTACATGAAATAAATATAGACAAAATTAGATATTAAGTAGATAGTTCATACTTAGGCATACATTCAGATAGATAGATAGATAGATAGGAAGAAACTTACACAGAAAGAAAGAAACTCTCATAGATAGATATGAAGAGTGTGTTAGATAGATAGATAGATAGATAGATAGATAGATAGATAGATAGATAGATAAATAGATAGATAGATAGATAGACGGACAGACAGATAGATATAGATAGATATAGATAGATATGAAGAGTGTGTTACATAGATAGATAGACAGACAGACAGACAGAAAAATAAAACATTCCTATAACTCTAGATACATACATAAAAATATAGACATTCTGTTAAAAGTAAAAATAAATTCACCCTTGATAATGTCTAAAGTATAACCGAAAGCGCTCGGACAGACAGATCATTCGGGCAATTTCTATATTATTTATATCCAGAAAATTATAAGAACACAAGAAAATTCAAATAAAACTTGCAACTGGAGAACCGTGTCAGTCTTATTAATGAAACCAGTATAAAAAAGAGATTGCCCTAAAATACACTTTCACACACACACACACAAATATATATATATATATATATATATATATATATATATATATGTGTGTATGTGTGTGTGTTATTAGGTCTTTATAAATACGCCAGATCGATATAATACGATAGGATGATATAGTTAGTTACTTATATAATGCCACTAAATGATAGATAGATAGATAGATAGATAGATAGATATCACTGAAAGCGATAGAAAGAATAATAATAGCCGAAAGGATAGTTAGACAAAAGAAATCTAGATATCCAGCCAATAATAAAAAAAATACAACTGAGAATATACTTGAAAATTATAAAAATTTTACATGTATTTTCAGTTCATCAAATCTGCCAGAAACAACTAGATATTTGATATTCAGTAAATTCGCAGAGTCCAAGTGACTGATCTTATCAGCCGACTCTAGAGATTCCCATCGAAATGCCTATCAGTTTCAGATGAGGAAAAATAATAGCGTTAAATTCTAATAATATAAAGTAAAATTATTACAAGTCTAAGATGAGGCATTTCAAAATTTGTACCTTACAACGTTAACTACATAGAATTAATATGAATTTGGTTATTAGCGTGTAATATTTCAACATTTAAGCGTTACCACGTGTTTAACATATGAATTTATTTGAATTTAAGATTAGCGTTAAAAATTTAATAAAAGTAAGCATAAATAATATATATATATATATATATATATATATATATATATATATATATATATATATATATATATATATATATATATATAAAAGGCTCAAACACTGATATTCCAGCCTTTTATATTATATTCTTACTCTGTCCTGGACATTGAGTTCTACCGGGATTATATCCTCTTGGGAATTTATGTATATATATATATATATATATATATATACATATATTGACCAATAATATTATCAATACATATATATATATATTGACCAGTAATATTATCAATATATAATAATAATAATAATAATAATAATAATAATAATAATAATAATATTTAAATAATTTTAATAAAAAGAAAATAAATTATAAATCAAAAGAAAAAGTGGATGTTAAAAAATGAAAGAAATAAAGGAATAAAAATTGAATTAAAATTAAAATTAATAAATTAATAACCAGCATATTTATATTATATTAAACATTCATGTATATAATAAATGCGAATGTCAGTATGTCATTGTGTCACACGTTTTCACCTTTACTTCTAGAGGCCGTAGCCTAAAATATACCATTTTGGAATCAGGCCGAATCCGTGAGGAAATTTGAAGACATTCCGGCCCGGATCCAGACCGCAACCCTGAAATTTTGGATTCCAAATTTTTCATTACTACCATATTTTTTGGTGATTTTCTTACGTCATTTTTTGAGACTGATATTTTGTATGATAACAATTTTTATAACTTGGAAATAATTTTGGGAGTAATCGAAATTAATTGCGAAATCCATCAAAAGTCCCCCATGAAATAAAAATAATTGTTTTCACATCAAATTGTCTTTAAATTAAGTGGCAGCAGAAGAATTATCGACGAACTTTTAAAAGGTAAGCTTAAATATTAATGCTATACTTAAATGCAGCGATCATTTTTTTCGTGTTTTGTCTGTAGTTTATTGTTGACTATGGCCTCTATTCCTCTCTACTTATTGTGATGAAGGCCCAGAGTTCTTTGCAGGAGTTAGCTTAAATGCCACCGAATAGGGCGGCTTCTAAGCTAGTTAATAATACTTATCTAGATTTGGTAACATACGATAGATATAGTCACAATTTAACGTCAAAATTTCTATTTGCCGGAAAATCATATATCAAATTTGTAATTAATTAATTCAAAAAGAAACAAATAAATAATAGATAAGTTTGTATTTATTTTATATTACGAATTATACCATAATTAGAAAATTGCAATAATGCTGAAATTATATATATAAGGTGGAAAAAATTGACTGGTTCTAAATGTAAATCTTGTGCTGTTTCTCATGAAAAACTAGCGTATTAAGAATATAAAATTTGGAAGTTAGTATTAGCGTTCGTTCAGACAGAATGTGTATAAGTATGAGATCTGACAAAAAGTTCAATTTATTTATGAAACATTTGGCGTAGATGAGCGATTTGATGCGAAACTATTATGTTGCTTAACTAGATAAGTCACTTGAACGTTTTTTAATTTACTGAATATCTACACAAACTGACAGAAATACAGAAAGGTAGATAGATTGATAGATAGATAGACAGACAGATAGATAGATAGATAGATAGATAGATAGATAGATAGATAAGGTACATAAGATAGAGACTGTTGGTATATATATATATATATATATATATATATATATATATATATATATATATATATATATATATATATATATATATATTCATGAATTATTCACACAAAAACTAATGCAAAGGTTAATGATTTAATTGGCGAGAAATCCATCATCGCAAACAATTCAAATAACATACAAAAACCTCCGAATCCGTTATGAATGAAATGAAACAAAAAAAACAAACAACCTAAGTGGGGGGGGTTAAATATTTATTCAACAATAACAACAATTTTTTTATTTTTTGTCACGTGGTATGATTTTAGCTATCACCTATAAATATGTGTTTCTCTTTGCCTCGTTAGCCAAGCTTTCCCTGACGATCTGTTTAGGTGAAACCTAGGTAGGTTTGTCTGGCTCACTAGGTGTAGCTAGGTCTGCTCTACGGTTGTATTGAGCTCTTTTGTTAGTTAGTTGTTTACTCGTATCGGAGTTTTTTCTTTGGGCTTCAGACCTGCATCTGTGCGATTTTTTGTCGGCAGAAGTTCATGTTTGTAGCTCTTTCTTTTTTTAAAACCTTTTTTTCCATCGAAATTGATTTGATTAACAAATCAAAAATTCGAGGGTTTTTCGAAACGAGTCTAGTTATCTATATTCATATATATATATATATATATATATATATATATATATATATATTCACGCACACACCAGGTGTAACTGCAAATTGTCCAATTGTTAGATTAAATTCTGCACCGTTCTACCGAAGAAAAGATCAGCGATATCTTACTGGAATTGCCTGAGGTTTTTTATAACACTTTTGTACTCTACGTTGAACAATAAGAATGTGTAATTACTCTCTAAACTTAACAGAAGTATCGTGATGAAATCGATCATAAACGAAAATGAAACGTTCATCATTAACTAATCAAAGCTTAGGATCTGAAGATCATGAAAGTTTGAAATAAATTAATATATATATATATATATATATATATATATATATATATATATATATATATATAGGATCATTTTCCAACTTATTCAAGGTGTTTTTCGCACTCTCTAACCTTCTGTTTTTTTCTGTCCTGGAGTAACATGTTGCCTCAGAGGTTTCACGCACATTTTCATTTTTAAATCTTTTTTCACTGCTCATTGGATTGTCATAGTTGAAAATCATCTCTCATGTGTCAATTGTCTTAGGAATTGAGTTGGATCTTTTCTAATTGATTTCATTAGCTCTAATTTTAAATGGTGATACCTCTTCCGGTTTTGACTTCCTAATCCAGTTTTCCTATCTATAGTTCCCTCTTTTTAAAACTTATTCACCGTTTTCTTGATGGTTCTTGATTGAACTCTGAAGATTGAAATCCAGATCATAATCATCACACCTACATTCATAGTGTCATTATTGAAGGTCTAAATGATCTTTTTCTCACACCATTGCTCAGGAGGGAATATAGGGTTATAGTGAATAAATACCACTTTATATATATATATATATATATATATATATATATATATATATATATATATATATATAGTCGACTCTCCCGTCGGATTCGACGTATGAGAGTCAAGCAGATCAGTTTCCAGGAAACCGACAGCCCGACAACGGCACATGAGATATGATTATAGTGGTGAAGGCTTCGTGCAGGACCATCCACACTTTTTGAAGGTCGAATACATACATATATATATATATATATATATATATATATATAGACAGGGTGTACCGAAAACATGTACTTACTATCTGGACTTCGTCATCAGTTTATATATGATATAATAAATCTTATTCATTGAGAATCTTTTTTGTAATAATTTATAACTTTTTTTACACAATTTTTACTTATCGAATACAATAACGATTGTATATTTGGCTTGTGATACTTCATGATTAGAATTCTGGTTTAAATATATTTTCAATGACTAACCTGTTCTCTTTTTAGCTCAATTACACAAATGGTTTTTAAGTGATTCTTACGACAAATGGTGTCAAGATGGCTAAATGGTTTATTTGAAAACATGGAAAAAACTCAATTAGTCTAGTGTATATACACACACACACATACAACCAAATGGTAAGAAATAAGTTAGGACAAAAATTCCTTGCATTAATATTCCTAATGATAATAAACCCTGTAAAATTTTTAATAAAAATAACCTAAAATCAAGTTACAATTGTACTGAAACTTAGAAATGATTATTATGAAACATAATGCTAATATCTTAAAAAAACACTTATACCAAAATAAAAAAAATATAGATCCTAAAATAAAAAGAAATGGAAATAAAGAAAAATTACGTTATTTTAGAAATCCTCAAAACTATTAATAATAAATGCCGTATTGAATTGATAATTTATCAATGCAATATTTCATCTATTGAAGACCCAGACATAGTTTAATTCTACATTGGATGCAAACTGAAAGAATTCAAAAGAAGGTGTAACCAACATCAAACGTCTTTTAATAATAATAAATACCGAAATCAAACGTCCCAATCTAAATATTTCTGACACTTAAAAGAAAACAATAAAATACCAACAGTAAAATGGAAATTAATAAGAAAAGCTAGAGGACCCATGTTCTTTGTGCGTACATGAAAAATTATACATTATTAAGTTTCTGAAAAATAAAAATTTACTATGTCAAAGAAATGAAATAGCTATTTTTGTAGGCACTGTGAAATATTTTTCTTAAATAATAATTAATTTTGATAAAAAATAAGGAAGAATAGAGATGAAACATACATTTTATATTTGATCATTAATTAGTAATTAAATTCTAATATATTTATTTGTAAAAATACCGTATAGTCTATTAGTTATTAGAAGGTCGAATGGTACTTTAAATATTTAAGTATAAAATTTAGTTAATAAAATTTAAATATTAAAAATATGTCTTGTACATATTTAAATGGCCCTTTTAGAGAATCTTTTTGTATAAAAATATGAATTAATGGGATGAATAAAAATGTCATTGAAAACAAAGACGACTCACTGAATAACGAAAGCATGAGTTTGTCAGCAGGCACCCCCACTCGATCTAAACTTAAACTGACTTTGTAAGTAACATATATTGGATACATAAGCTGTCTAGTGAAATTAAAAACCAACTACCCCTAAATTAGAAAAAAAGAAGATTTTCCTTAACCTTAATAATTCATAAATACAATTATTACCTGCGCTTATAAATTAATATATAAATTAAGTGATATTATAAGGCTGTGCTATAAGGCTTTCACTGTTCCAACACTACAATTTTGATCCTTAACCTAAACATTTACACTCATTTTCTCTAGGAATGGTAACGATTTGTAAAAAAAATATCATGTGTCATTATTTTTATATGCAAAAACCAAATTTCAGATTGGGTGCAATACCACGGTTCCAAAATCGACCGATGATCTATAATTACGCTGACACATTTATTATTACAATTCGTTTTCAAAAAGTAAATTTATTGAACCAACCTAATTTAAATGTTAGATGTATGTATATATATATATATATATATATATATATATATATATATATGATAACGAAAAAATAGGAAATGTTTATAAATCAAATATTCTGATCATATTTTATATGTATTTGATACCACTATATATATATATATATATATATATATATATATATAGTCGACTCTCCCGTCGGATTCGACGTATGAGAGTCAAGCAGATCAGTTTCAGGAAACCGACAGCCCGACAACGGCGCATGAGATTTGATTATAGTGGTAAAGACTTCGTGCAGGACCATCCACACTTTTTGAAGGTTGAATACATACATATATATATATATATATATATATATATATATATATATATATAGATATAGATATAGATATAGATAGACAGGGTGTACCGAAAACATGTACTTACTATCTGGACTTCGTCATCAGTTTATATATGATATAATAAATCTTATTCATTGAGAATCTTTTTTGTAATAATTTATAACTTTTTTTACACAATTTTTACTTATCGAATACAATAACGATTGTATATTTGGCTTGTGATGCTTCATAATTAGAATTCTGGTTTAAATATATTTTCAATTCAATGTATCTAGCAGAAATTTATCAACTATAATTGATTTATCCTTGGAATAGTAAAATTTTGAAATCAGTTTTATGCAAAAATCTGTGGAATTTAGAGATTTCAGTATATTTTTCCGGATGATCTTTAAAACTAAATGCTCAAAAGTTAATAAAATTTATGAATGAGATATTTAGTGGCAGTTCTTATCTCATCAAACCCTAGTTTTCGCACTGAGTGCAATGTAGATTTTTAAAGAGTGAACAAAACCAACCTGCCCTGTAGATTACACATCTCAGTTAAGAATACACTGAGACTACGCGAAGACACCTTAGATTTTCCAAAGCATTGACAGCATATAAAGAGGATTAAAGGAAAAAAATGACGTTCTCCGTGTCAATTCAAGGATGCATATCTTTTCTTTTTACGTGCCATGTCCTTTCAGGACGTAGGCGATCATTGTTCTCCACCTCACTCTATCCCTTTCAGCTCTCAACAAGTTCCTTCCCTCTGCTTCCTCCCCTAGACCACGTTCTTAACCCCGCCATGTATGTCACGTGTTGTTTTCTCTTGTCTCCTTTTCCCTCTACTCCTAGATCCTCCAGGCCCTCCTTCCTCATTATTTGTCCCAGAAACTTCAGCTGCCTCTTTCTGATATTAAGTATAAGCCTCCTCCTTGTTTGTATCCTCTCTAAGACTTTTTCTTTGGTCACATGCTCGGTCCGTGATATCCTTAGCATCCTTGTGCAGAATCACATCTCTGTCGCCTCGAGTCTCTTCTTCATCTTTGAGGAAATCGCCCAACATTCGCTGCCGTTAAGAAGGACAGATGTCACGTAACAGCTCAGTATTCTTTTCTTTGTTGCCAAATAAATCCTCCTGTCTCGCAATACTCTGCCCAGCTTTTGGAACGCGTCCTTGGCCATCCCAATACGTCTACAGATCTCAGTGTCGCACTTATCGTCCTCTGTCAAAACGCTTCCCAGATATATAAACTATCACGTCTGGTTGTTTCTAGGGTACCCAACCTGCAAATCGTATTTTGGGCTCATTCTTTTACTGATAATCATGCATTCTGTCTTCTTGCACTCTATGCAATGTTTACTCATTCCCCCACGAGAATGAGATGTGACACAAGGTCGGATTAATGTGGGGACCCGAGCGTGTACACTCGAGCAGGAATAAAAATTCTCCTCAGCCCCCGCGTCGGTTGCGCTAGCCTCGGTAAGTAGTTAACATGCTCGGCACCTCGAGGCGGTGTAATGGTTAGCAAGCTTGTCTTGCTAGAACAATTACAACTGAGTAGTGAGTTCGATTCTCACTGGGTGCTCCCTACTATCGGCCTTGTGCCACATCTAAGTTACGCTTGCACTCTATGCTTAGTCCCTTCTTCACACTTTTCTTTGGTACCTTCTGTAGGAGATAATGTATGCAACAAGAATAACCCAAGAAATAATCTTATAACACAGTTGGTCTGTTCTACCCGAAAGCAATATTTATCTGACCTTGCGCTAATCAAATAAGATGCGGCACAAGGCCGAAAGTATGGGACACCCAGTGAGATACAAACTCGGTAGTCAGTCGTAATTGATTTAGCGAGACGTGCTTGATGATCATTAGACCGTGTCCAAGTGTCCCGCTGCAAAAAAACGATATGATGGGGGAAAACGTTTTTCAATGAAAACTAGATTCATGTGTTGGCTGAAAATATTTCTCTAAAAACAACCTTTGCAATTTTTCTTTTCGTAAAACGTCGTGAAGAACAGCTTGATAAGGGACAACAGGTGCTTGCAAATAATGGTGAAAGTATAATATAATAAAATTTTTACTTAATTGTTTGAAGAAGTAAAGTTGATAAAGAAAAACGAACATTATTTATGACTCAAAATAATATATATGTGTGTGTGTGTGTGTATGTGTGTGTGTGTGTGTGTGTGTGAAAAGTGTATATAAATATAAATAAATATAAGTATGTATAATTATTTATATATTATATGTGCGGTACTTATTAGAAAGCGCTCAATATCAGAGATAGAGCTAACATATTTAGTTGGATAGATGTGAGTTTGTGACCCTGGGTTTCACGCTTTAGGGACCGTCTGACGATCGCCAAATATATATATATATATATATATATATATATATATATATATATATATATATATATATGATTGGATAGATGTGAGTTTGTGACCCTAGGTTTCACGCTTTAGCGATCGTCAGATAAACTGATTAATGATTTAAAAAATTGAGTTTATGTAGATTGCGTGTATTGGTGTTATTGTGGAAGTGGTGTGGGAAATTTCGTCGTTTTGTCATTCATCGTACTAACGCAAACATCGATGAATGCAGACACATATACATACTTGTTCGTCCGTCGGGACTCATATATATATAAACATATGTGGTCAGTTTCGGCTATGACACATGTATGTATACGGGTGGTGTTATATCTATACATACGCATTTGTATGTTGAAATGTTGAAATTTAAACATTCGAAGTGTGGCGGAAATGTCTCGTTACTGTATACATGTCATATTAAGTGTTTTCGCGCTGAAAAATATTTCCTCGCTTGTATGTATATGCGTGTGGTTGGGTTTGTGTAAAATTATGATAGGTAAAAATTATTATTATTTATATTTATTTTTAAATTTTTGAAAAAAAGTGGGGGTTTATATGTTATATTTAAAGCTGGTTGTTTGTTTGTTTTTGGTGACTGTGTATATGTAACAGGTAGAAATTTGTAATCCTTATTGGATATATATATATATATATATATATATATATATATATATATAAGTGTGTGTGTATGTGTGTGCGTGTGTATATGCGTGCACATATGTTGGCATAATTTTTCTTCTTTACTTATGTTGTATAATTAGTTACGAAGGAAAGCGTGCATATTATATAAGTAATAATTATATAAATATTTATCATTATTTTTCATATTTATTCGAACGTGTCCATTTTTATGGATGAGTCATGTGATGTCGTCATTTATCTTTCTTTTCTTCCGACAGAAAATATGTTAACAACCTTTTCATCAACAGCTTGGGCTCTGGGGAAAATTGTGCGTAACGCGTTACAAATAGGCGAGAAACAATAAAGTTTATTATGGAAATTTGGAAAAACAAAAGCCTCCATTATATTTCTCTTCGTTTTCTATACAATGCAATAATAAGCAGCTTGTATTGCGTTAATACTAGAATCTTAAAGCAACAGGGGATTCTGTTGTGCTTCTAATTTAGATAGTCAAATTAAATAATTGTTGTCAACGGAATTAATAGAAACTGGATCAGATGTGCTTTTAAATTTAGATAAGTATTGTTGTGGCAAATATACAGGTAACAATGGTCTACGTACACATATTATCTTTTCATACTTCGCCCTATCTTACTCATTCTCAATAATCTAACTATATGTATATGTTTTAATAATAAATATACTTTTTTTTTCTTCTTCACAAGTAACACAATTCTGAGTTTAATGCACGATTCAATCGTCCAGTGCTTATTGAAATACTGACCACTTGACATTTGAATATTTCATCGTTCACAAAAAAAAGATATATATATATATATATATATATATATATATATATAGAATCGATATATATATGTATAAATATTCATTTTTCCTATCATCTTTTGGAAGTGCTATCTGATGATCCAGCGTCTTTTAAAAGGGACAAGTGAAATTAATTATTATAATGGCACCTTAAAGTGGTCTGGTTTTTTATATATATATATATATATATATATATATATATATATATATATATATATATATATATATGTGTGTGTGTGTGTGTGTGTGTGTGTGTGTGTGTGTGTGTGTGTCCTGTAAACACAGAAAATAAGGTCATGAACCTTGTTTTCTGTGTTTACAGGAGAAAATGCAGATTATCAGATTTTTTGAATAGGGATGCTTTATTAAATTAAAGATTTGAATTAGCGGTTAATTGTAAACATATACTTTTTTACTCTACAATTTTGCTTGATTTTGAAATGTGACAGTTGTTTCTTCTTATATTTTCAGTTAAACCTCGTTGCACCATATAAGGCTTATGTTTCTGTCAGTAAGATCAATTTCGACGTAGTATAATTTTTATATTATTCTTCTAGTAGTGGTGGCAAAATTTAGTATAGATATATTCGCGTTCGGCTGACATTTTGACATTGAAGATTCATTCGTTTTATTAACACCCTATATAAAGATCCTTTAGTTAACAGTTGCATTCTATTTTGCATGATCTATATATTTAAATAATTTCGTTAGATTTATAGGTTTTAATAATTATGCTAGATCTATTTGTTTGAACTTTGCTTTCATTTCTCAAAGGACCATATTATTTATCAACTATAAAAATGTGAATTTTTAACTTTTTAACTCACAGGATATGTAGTTGGTTGAATATCTTGTTAAATTACGTTTCTTCTCTCATGGAAAATGACATGTATCTAATATATAACATTGTAGCAAATTTACATATATATTTAATATGACGTTCAGATGTCATCTATGATTCTAATTCTCTGGGTCATTACCTCTTACGTATGATTGCTTCTTAACTTCTTTTTTCTCCTTACTTTGAACTTAGCGTAGGCCATTCCGATTGACTGCTCTGAATAAAAACGAAATTAATCCTGCTGCTATTCCCACCTTTTTCTTTCTTACTCCTTTTCTTATTTTTCCTTTTCTCGGGAAAAGAGGATGTATCATGTGTCTTTTTTTTTACTCTTTTTCTTTTCTTCCTTTTCCCGTGAAAAAGAAGTCGCCTGTTGTTTTTAAATCTCAAAAAATTGTCTAATCACCAGTTATTTATTACTGATGAGATGTATTAATACACATCGAAACATGATTGCATTTGTGTAGCATTTGTACATGTTTTTGTTGTAATATCCTAAAATAAAGAATGTTGTTCTAATTTTGTATTAAGCCCTCTTTTAAATTGAATGTCACGCACGCCGGAATTGGATTCTATTTGTTTTCACACACACACACACACACACACACAAAGATATTTATATCAAATCTCGTCGAAAATTCTTTAAAATTTCAGTTTTATTTTAAGAAGCAGCAAATTGAAGTATTTATGCTTCAATAATATACTGTGTAATAATCTATTGGGATTCTTCCTTTCCTTTTGATTGTAATAATTGTTGTGGCCTGTTTAGGGGCCAGAAAGAAAGACACAGAAGACGAAGGTAGGTTGAAAAAGTATATTGAAGATATATACAAAACAATAGTGTTAGTAATAAGGAGATTAGCACTGCGTCTACTACTCCACTCCACTTCACACTCTGCGCCCCCGTCCGACTCTCGCAGTTTGTATTTATGAGAGAAGGAAGAGTTCATTATACTGTAAGAGGGTTTACAACAACAACAATAAACTAATTCTTCGATTGCTTCAATCTCTGGCCTTTTTTAGGTAAATGTGCTTTAAATTCAGTAAACTTCTAGACAAACCCTATATTCAGTCCTACAGGAACAATTATTCTCTATTCTTTCTCGATTTCCTAACTGATCTCAATATCCCAGGTCCCACAATCTGAAACTCGATGCATTTTGGGGGAAAGTTTAATTCAATTACCCGGTAAAACAATTAGATTGTAGGATATCTGTGACGTTATTTCTTAGTCAAATGTTCTTACATGATATTTGATACTTTTGCTTGTTTCCTATGAGATCGTTTTATAAAATACCGTGTAATTTAAGGACGTATGTGATCACGGCTCTCCACAGATTCCACTTCTTTATTATTTGAGATTTGTCATGTTTTCGTTGGAGAAATAATTCTATGCTTCCCCGTTGTCTTCATTATAATTTTCTTTCTCGGTCATTGACTACCACTCAAGGCTATAGAGCTCAGTCTACTCTGATCCTTAACACAAATCTAAACTTGGAAATTGATGGTTAGATAGCTTTCTCAAAGGCAAAAGTGATTACAACAGACTAGGCCTTGAAATGAACTTACATATAATCTAAGGTTCCTGTAAGCATTTCTATATTTGGAATCTCTCTCTTTTTTATATAACGTTATAGACTGAAGAGTGTATATCAGGATTTCTCAATCTGGACGATATCCTCCACCGGTGGGTGATTTCAGTTGGTGGGTATGCTTTGAGCACATCAACAGAAAATAGTGGACAATTGAAAAATATGTTGGGGGATAAAGGATTTTGAGCATTAAAAAGGTATTTCAACATATGCTAACGAAAAAAAAATATTCAAAGGAGATATACAAAAAACATTTTAAAAAAATAAATGAAAAAAGAAAACGAAAAAAAAAAAACAAGAGACTAAATGGGAATAAATGGGTTACATTCCGAGATAAAATATAAATATCTCCGCAATAATTTGGTATTTTCTACAGTTTTGAGAATGGTCATTATCATTCAAATACTTCTTCAGGTTAAACAATTTTGTTTTTCGAATATAAATCACCTAAAGAAAGACTAAGAATAAATTTGAATTCAGAATAATTTTTATTTAATGTATATATATATATATATATATATATATATATATATATATGTTATCGCATTGGCCATGTCGAATATATCAATGCAGAAAAATTGCCCGTCAAAACATAATTTACCCATCACTGTATTCTTTTGTTTATTTACTACATGATGATAGACATTTTTTCATGGGCGATGAAGCAAGTATAGCTTGAGAATCCGTGGTATATATAGTAATCGATGCGGCGATGATATATATATATATATATATATATATATATATATATATAGGAATCTTCCACATGATCGGCTCTAATTTCTTAGTATCTAAGGTAATTTCTCCCGCTGATACAATGAGAGGACAAGACCAGTAGCCATTTTTAAAAGCATTGGATTATACTAAACTTGTGGATCACGTTCATTTTGTACCATGATGCCTGGCTTTCCATTAGTTTCTCATTGTAGAATATCCCATTTTTTTACCTTTTATTTTCAGGTTTAATTTTATATTGCTGGGATTTACTTTCCACTTGAGAAAATTTTTTTCTCCATGAAACGGTGTTTTGTAAAACCGTCTCTCAATAGGGTTCTTCCTCGAGCATTTCACTTATTTAAATGAAAGGTTAGCCGTTATCTTACCCAGATGTTTGCATAAACCCTTATTCTTACACTGAAAACCCGGATGGCAATTTGTACGTTCCACTCAAGATATTCTTTCCAATAACAGTTACTTTGTAAGAACCGACATCCATTATGATTGTGCCTCGAACATTTAATCTGTTCAAATTTAAGGTTAGCTGTTATCTTCCACATATATCGGCATAAACCGTGCCTATTACATTGAAAACCCAGGTGGCATCTTGTACAGAATGAGTTCCACACGAGAAACTTCCTTGCATGAACCGTTGCTTTGTGAAACCGACTCCCAATAGGATACTTCCCCGATCACTTAACCTGATCAAATGTAAGTTTAACCATTATTCCCACACATATAAGAATAAAACATGCCTTTTACACTGAAAACCGAGTGTCACCATTTACCGACAATGTTTCTTTCGAGAAACATCTTTACATGAAACGTTGCTTTGTGACGACGACTTTCAAGAGGACATTTCTGCGTATCACGTAACCTGTTCAAATCTAGGTTCAGCCGTTACCTTCCCTACATATCCGCATAAACCGTGTCTCTTACACAGAAAACCCGAGTGTCACCTTGTATTGTGTACGTGTCACCCGAAAAACTTTTTTTCTATGTACTGTTGTTTGTAAATCCGTCTCCCAAAAGGATTCTTCCACAATCACTTAACCTGTTCATATCTGAGGTTAGCCGTTATCTTCCACATATATCCGCATCAACCGTGCCTCTTACACTGAAACCACGAGTAACACCTTGTATCGAGGACGTTCCGGTGGAGACATTTTTTTTCATTTGTGAAACCGATTCCTAGTACGATTCTTCCTCGATCATTTATTTTGTTCAAATGTAAGGTTAGCCGTTATCTTCCCAACATATCTGCTAAATTGTGCCTCTTATACTGAAAATCAGAGTGTGACCTTGTACAAAGTACATTTCAATGGATACAATTCTTTCCATGAACCGTTGCTATCGGAAATTGACTCCCAATAGGATTATTTCCCGATCATTTAACTTGTTCAAATTTAAGGTTAGCCGTTATCTTCCCCAGATATTCATAAAAACCGTGCCTCTTACACAGAAAATCCGAGTCACACCTTGTACAGACTTGTGTTATTCTCGAGAAACTTCTTTCCATGAACTGTTGCTTTGTGAAACCGACTCCCAATAGGATTATTACCCGATCACTTAACCCGTTCAATTTAAAATTAGCCGTTATCTTCCTCATATATCCGCATAAACCTTGTCTCTTACACTGAAAATCCAAGTGCCAACTTGTATAGAGTGAACATCACTTAAGAAAAATAGCTTAAACTCTCGATATCTCAGTTGGTTTAGCCAAAATCTGCTTTGAGGTTGAGGGAGGCATATGTCAAGAAATCTGTTTTGAACATTAAAATCGCTGCATTTAATTCCATTTTTCTGCGAACGTTTTCAATGCATCACACATTATATCCGTATTCAACGGAGGGCGTTTTCATATCTCAAAGAACAGCAGGGACTCCTTACAAATGGTTTGCGCATCTCTTAATGTGATAAAGATATTCTAGCAAAGATTATTTGTTCAAATCCCAATGAACCGTTCATCGACAAAATCAAAGTGAAAAACAGATTCTTATTTAAAATTTTCTTATTTGTATAATCCGATTTTATTTACATCATTTATATCATTCAGACTGTTATCTTCATCTTCATTGCTTTTTATTGCTGAGCCGACCAAGCATAGAAATGAATACAATATGGGAACCAGTAATAAGGAGTGCTAGTGAAAAGCAATGAATAAAAACACAAAATTGCAATATGAGCTCTGGTAAAAACTGTTGCTGAGACATTAGGTTTATAAGACCCAAAAGTTCAAATACATGGCCGAGTGGATAAAGGAGTTGGATAGATCCAGTGATTTGACCCAATGTTATGAGTTCAATACCAGGCTGCAGCAGTGGTGGACCAAAACACTGAGTGAGATGTGTTAAGGGGAAATAATTGAGACTTCCCGAAGAAGCATGGCACATGGAACTAGAATAATCTAACCAGGTGGACGAAATAAAGTGTTTGGTTTGAAATTCAAATCACCTGAAGAAGACCGCAGTGTACAACGGTCAAATTTTTAAACATAATTCCGATAAGAAAAATGTTCCCATTTGAATATTGAAAATAACATTCAAATTTTATGTATAAACGACAGATATAAACATCTAGTAAAAACGGGCAGATATTTTAAGTAAAGACAGGCAGATGTGGCCAGTAGAGACAGATGTGTCTAGTAGAGACAGAGAGATGTCTAGTAAAGACGAGCATATATAACTAGTAAATGTGGTCAGATATGACTAAAGAAGGACAAATATATCTAGTAAAGTCAATCAGATAAATCTATAAAAGACAGGCAGAAATATCATATGAAGACAGACGTAAGACATCCATATATGAAAAATAATGACAGGCTGAAAAGTCTAGTAAAGTTTACCAGATTTATAGATATATCTGGTTAACTTTACTAGACATATCAGCCCGTCTTTACTTGTCAAATATGCATGCCTTTAGACAGAAACATCTGATGAAGACGGACAGACATGATTTGTAAAGACAGCCAAATATGTCTAGTAAAGACATCTCGTAAAGCCGGGCAGATATGGCTAGTATAAACTGATAGATATGACCAGTAAAGACCTTGGTATTTGTCTAGTAAAGACGGATAGATATATCTAGTAAAGACAGATATACATCTAGTAGAGATGGGCAGATATACATAGGAAAGTTTGGCAGATATGACTAGTAAAGATATCACGACTAAAGAGAGATAGATATGTTTAGCAAAAACGGGCAGATATGACAAATCAAGAGCGGCAGATATGCCTAGTAAAGACGAGTAAAGACTGACAGATATAACTAGTACAACGGGCAGATATGTCTAGTAAAGATGGGCAATTATGACTAGTAAAGACGAGCAGATATGACAAATAAAGGCAGGCAGATATCTGCGAAGACGTAAAACCAGTAAAACAGGAAATATGACTAGTAAAGACAGACGGATACGACCAGTAAAGGCAGTTGGATGTGTCAAGTAAAGACGGACAGATATGAAGAGTAAAGACGGGCAGATATATCTAGTAAAGATGGGAAGATATTACTCGTAAAGTCGGGCAGATATAACCAGTAAAGCCGGACAGATATGAACAGTAAAGACAGGCAGATATGTCTAGTAAGGACGGGTAGATATGACTAGTAAAGACAAGTAAATATGTCTGATAAAGGCAGATAGACATCTAGTAAAGATGGGCAGATATGTCTAGTAAATGCAGGCAGATACGACTAGTAAAGTGAGGACAGTCAAATATGTCTAATTAGGATGTTCAGATATGACAAGTAAACGCAGGCTAATATGTCTAGTAAAACGGGCACATATGATTAGTAATGCCAGGGAGATATGACTAGTAAAAACGAGTAAATACAGACAGATATCACAAAAAAAAGGCAAATATATCTAGTAAAGACGGGTAGATATGTATAGTAATGACAGATAGACATCTAGTAAAGATGAGCGGATATGTCTAGTAAAGACAGGCAGATACGACTAGTAAAGACAGGCAGATATGACATGGAAAGACAGTAAGATATGTCTAGTAGGGATGGGCATATATGAGTAGTAAAGACTGAAAGATGTGACAACTAAAATGAAGCAGATATGTCTAGTAAGGACGGGCATATATGACTAATAAAGACTGACAGATGTGACAGCTAAAGACAAGCAGATATGTCTAGTAAGGACGAGCAGATATGACTAGTAAAGATGAGCAGATATGACAAATAAAAGCAGGCAGATATGCTTAGTAAAGACGGGCAGAAATATCTAATGAAGACAGACAGATCTAACCAGTAATGACCGGCAGATACGACCAATAAAGACAGGCAGATTTGAAAAGTAAAGTCAGTCAGATATACCTGGTAAAGATAGACAGATATGACAAGTAAATACGGGCAGATATAACCAGTAAATTCGGGCTGATACATCGAGTAAAGGCAAGCAGATACGACCAGTAAAGACAGACAGATATGAAAAGTAGTCATATTGCAATTTTTCTCCTAAAAGGTTTGGTTAAAATAACTTAATTTTTTTTTTATTAACAATGGCGGACAAAAGAAAGAGTAAACATTTTTTAATGGTAATATGTCAGACATATTTATATAGTCTTCTGATTTATACTGTCTCAAACCGACAAAATGAAAAAGAAATAAAGAGAATTTTTTTACTCTTCATAACCATTTGAATCGCCTGGGAAATACAGATTCCCATCGAGAAAAGGAAATTGTTCACTGTCTGTTTCTTTTTTCTGCCGAAAGAACAAATATTAAAACACTTTTATTATCGCTTTATAATGTGAAATCACTTAATTAATTATTCATTTTATATATTTGCGGCTAATTTATGCGCGGTCATATTGTAATTAGTAGCGCTCTTCACAAACAGAATTGTCATCACGGACACATAAAGAAAATAATAATAATAATAATATATGCATATATATAATTCACCATAGTATATATGCACGCATGCGCACAACAGCAAATAAAGCATTGCCTTGTAGCAACAAATGTTCCCATGGCGTTGACGTTCAACCCGAGGAGAGAGTTTCGTCTTTCACAGCATGCAAACTGACAATACAATATCGCTTTTTTTCAATGACATTTTATTCGGATTTGTGAAGGATACGTCTAATTTTATTAACCTTGCATTAGTCACATGGGGTTTTTTGTTACCCAAAAATTTTTAAAGTACTCGTAAGTCCTAGTTGGTAACTCGTTTCTTTTACTACCTACCGCTACTCACTTGACTGGGTGAGAGTGTATAGCACGCTGTGTGGCGCAGTTGTAGCTCAATTGTCGTGAGCGGCAGACGGCAGGACTATCCATTTTCGGAAATCTGAGGTGCCTAACACAAGGTAAAATATGTAAAATAAAAGCGTGAATGTGTTCTTTCTAGCTGCATCTGTTTTTTTTTATTTCTCATTTCTTCATCAGGAGTAAGTGGAAAATATTAGTAGACCTTTAATAATCACTTCTTTATCAGTGGGCGCTTTATGAAAGCGATTATCAGCAGGATTTACCTTATTCCAACAACATTTTCGTGATGTACCATGTCTCACAATTTAATTAAGTAACTTTTTTCACATGTTACCATTCATCTTTATCCTTCAATATATGTCGATATTTCTGAGATGAGGTATTGTAATTATTTAAATTGTTCGGATGTTGTCCTCATATTTACAACGCTTCGGCCATTGTACGCTCCGTTCACCTTCAGGTGATTGGAATTTCGAACGAAACACTTTATTTCGTCCACCAGGGTAGATTGTTCTAGTTCCACGTGCCATGCCCGTTCCGGGTGTCTCATTTATCTCCCTTTAACTCAACTCAAGTTTTCGAGCCAGGTATTGAACTAACAACCCTTTGGGTCAAGTCACTGGCTCTCACCAAATCTTTTATCCACTGGGCCATGTGTCCTCTGAAATCAGTGTATGAATTTTGTGGACTCATAAATTGGCCGGCTTAGGAGATTTTTTTGGTCTAGCATATGTGCTGATTCCTTTAGTTTCGTATTTTCCAGTGATGTCCTCTTTAGATGTGTTACAAAACCGAAAATATGGTGCACCCAGTGAGGATCGAACTCACTACTCATTCGTAATTTTTCTAGTGGGCAATGTTTCCACTATGTCCTTAGAATATTAAAGCTTTTCGGCCTTCAATCAATCTGTAGAACTACATTCTGTTGCTTAAAGTCTGTCTGTGAGATTTCCCAGCATTCACTACCATATAGGAGGACCGATATTGCATTACAGTTCAATAATCTTTCCTTTGCTTCTAACGGAATTTCCTGTTTCTTAATACTTTGTTTAGCTTTTGGAAGGCATCATTCGCTATTCCATTGTGCCTTCGGATTTCAGTGTCGCACTTTCCGTCCTCCCATTAAAACACTTCACAGATGGTTAAATTATTTTACTTGTTTGATTTGGATATATCCAATTTATAATTTGCATGGTGGGCTGTTACTTTTGCTAATAAATAGGCATTCTGTCTTCTTGCAAAAGATGTTTCTTCACGCTTTTCTTCACTACTTTCTGTGTAATATCCTTTCTGTGTCTGTTATCATCTCCGTGTCATCTGCGTACCATATGTTGTTAAGATTGTGGCCACCGATAATGAAACATTGTAGAACTTATACTTCTCTCAGAATCACCTTGTGTACATGTTAAATAAGTTCAGTGGGAAGTCACATACTTGGCGTACACCACTTTCTATTTTTGTACTTTACACTACTTTAGATACTATAAATAACACGCGTTTTGAGTATTTTATTTAAAAAGGTACTTTTATTGAAGATCACAGACAATGTTTGTTGTGAATGGTTTTTTTTATTATTTTCATACGTATCTGTCGGAGTTTGCTCCTCTTTAATTTAATAATGGTTCACTCGGGGGCGGCCTCCCTACACTATAAATACTGGGTGATTTCTTGCATCGTTCTCGTTTTCATTTCTTCATTTTCAGTGAACACATCTACGATGTAAGCTCTCACAAAAGATTGCGTCTTCCATTCGTGGGAGACGCCATGAACATTATACACACATACACGTATGTACGAACATTCACCACAATAAAAAAAATCTCTACCTTCAAACACAAATGTTAATGTCTATGTCCATTATAAAATTGTGTTGTTTAATATATATATTTGTTGATATATATATATATATATATATATATATATATATATATATATATATATATATCGGTCTTATTAAGTTTTCTTTATACTTCTTTATGCTGGATTCGATCTCAGATTCCGCCATGTTCTTGTAGTGGACCTTTTTCTAGCAGGAATAAACGCACGTGTTCCTAATTTTGCAACACGTAAACCCACGGTCGGCTACATATCCGTTCGAGAGCTTTCAAACATCAATGACCACGTTTAAGAAAGGGTTAAGTCACCGCTTCTTGAACTGTGGGTCGTGACCCCAAATGGGGCCGCGAAGCGAAAAGCTGGGGTCGCGAAAATTAAATTCAAATACTTGAATTTCATTTTAAATGTTATTTCACAAACGCCCACTATTTAAGGTGATGCCCCACGCAAGCGCTGTGATAAGAAAACGCATGCGCGGCACCGCTGCGACGAGTGCAGTAACAACGGATGCATTTTCAGTGTGGTTGGTCCCGAAAAATCACGTCATGAAAAACGGGGTTATGAATGAAAAAAGTTTAAGAAGCGTTGGGTTAAGTAATAGTTTGTAATTCAAATCAAATTTGGTGTATTGTCTGCTTCGTCGTGACCCTTGGTGTTTGGAATTTTTTTATTTTGAATTTTATTTTAAGCTGCTAATGGCATCTGCTTGCATTTTTTGTTGACTGCATTTGCATGTAATTTCTGCATTTCTATGTTTACTGATTATTTAATGCTATAAATATTTTATTTAATATTTTTGTGACGTAAGGTAGTCTTTAATAATTAAGTATAACTCAAGACTTCAGTGTATAAATTAAACTGTATATAATTTCAGCTGCAAATAAATACTTAACAAGTACAAAGAAGTAAAAGTCAAAGATAATTAACCATTTCAATGAATACCTTGTTGGTAGCGTGCCTCAGCTTAAAGTCCGGTAAATTCGAAATCAAAACCCAATTCATCGTGATACAATAATTCACACTAATTCGACTGAATAGTTCCACTCAATAGTCACATAGTAATCACCTCAGTCAGTAGCCTGACACCGCTATTTATACCGCTGTCGTAAAACATATATTCATATATACAGAGTGTCACCCTCGAACTTCGGTGTCGGTAGTTACTCATTCTCTTCCTATATGACATACACACACACACACACAGACAGAAACACACACACGAATATATATATATATATATATATATATATATATATATATATATATATATATATATATACTTTTAAAATCACGAGGTTTGTTGAATCCCCTACCTTGGTTTCCCACATTACGATATCCTCAGGCGATTTTTATCAAATGACCTCTTAACGCTTTATTATTTTTAAACTAATGAATGCTATATTATTATTTTCAAAAATAAATATACAAACGCACAACGTTAGATGAAATTGAAAGAGAGGAGGAGGCTGTGAAGAAGGAAATAGAAGAAGAAGGGGGGAAAAGAAGGTTGCAAGAGCATTGTAAATGTATCGGAGAGGGGGGTTAATTGAAATGTACATTACTTTTTTTTTTTATCTAGCCTCATTCAAGAAGCGCTGTCTTAACCCATTCTTAAACGTGGTCATTGATGTTTGAAAGCTTCCGAACGGATATGTAAGGGGAATTTTCTAATATGCAAGCAAGGACTTAAGACTCCGGATTTCTGGTTCAAAAGGTTCTTTGGATCCGAAAATGTCATAATTACTAATTTTTCCTGTTGGTAGTGGTTGCAAATATTGTTGTGGCTGTTGTAAGGCTTTGCCTTTTAAAAAAAAAATTTTCGACCTTACAATCGGATCCCTGTTGTTGTTTTCTTTTAAATTCCACACATGCTTAGCGAGTTTGGTAGTTTCTCGGATATTCAGGTCGATAAATTTAATTAGTAATGTTTATTATAAACAGAGCTTTTACTTAAATAATTGTATCTATAAAAATAGCGTATATATATTATATAGTAAATATATTAAAATAACTGTCGGAATTTCATAACATATGTTGTCATTTATTTACATTAAGATACGATTCGAGCTGATATGAGCTTTTGAGAAAAAATCGTGGGTAATTTCTCGTTTAAAAACTGTAATTTGACTTTACAAACCAGGCGCTTCCTCGGTAGCTAAATAGTGTAGCACATCAGGCTATATACCGGTTCCGTGTAGGATCCTAGTTCGATTCCTGTCGGATGACGCATATTTTTTTTACGAAATTTGTCGTGCATTCAGGCCAGTAAATGTAATTAATTCTGTTTATTATAAACATAGCATTTACTTAAATAATTGTATCTTTATAATTGTGTGTGTGTGTATATATATATATATATATATATATATATATATATATATATATTGTATCTTAATAATTATATATATATATATATATATATAAAAGACCCAAACACTAATATTCCATGGTTTTAATTTATTACACTGGAATCTTAATCAGGATCCAATTCATCAACCCTACAAATTCAAAAAGAAGTTCTTCTTGCATTTGTATGTCGGGTGAATTGAATCGTGATTACGATTCCAATCTAATATATCATAACCATATAATATTAGTGTTTGAGTCTTTTATATTATATTCTTACTCTGTCCTGGGCATTGAGTTCTACCTGGATTCTATCCTCTTGGGAATTTATGTATACATATATATATATATATATATATATATATATATATATATATATATTGACCACTAATATTATCAATATATATATATATATATATATATATATATATTGATCACTAATATATATATATATATATATATATTGATAATATTAGTGGTCAATATATATATATAAATATAAATATATATATATATATATATATATATATATATATATATATATTATATATATTATCAATATATATATATATATATATATATATATATATATATATATATATATATATTGACCACTAATATTATCAATATATATATATATATTGACCACTAATATTATTATATCTATATATATATATATATATATATATATATATATATATATATATATGCGAGGAATATTTGTCGGAACTCAGGAAACATTGACAGCTGAAAGGTGTGCTCAACCTGTATTTTGAATTTAAGATAGTGCTTGCATGTGATTGGTTGTGTAGCAGTTGTATATTGGAACCCAGCTCTGCCGACATCGGCATTCGAAACGAAATAAAAAAAAAAAAACGCAGGCTGGTTTTCCTACTTTGCATTTGAAATATTGTACTAACGACATCTTTTTTCTCCATCTATCGTCATAAAACTTGAAGATTTTCTCATCTATAAACACACCTCTTTAATTATGAATATATTTGCGATCATGGGAACTGATGCATGATTCTAGAGTGACGCTTATGATTCATAAAAATACTTCAAGTTGAACAGGCAATTTACATGAATGGAAATAGACGAAAATTCATTACGTATGCATATTCACATCATAATTTGATAAACAATGGCCTGATGGGATGCAAATGCATAAAGGTTTCATATAAAACTTTTCTTGTGAGGTTTTCTCAACGACGGAGTTGAAAATCGAGATACAAAGGTGACGGGCCAATGAATTTAAAGAAAAGTTTTTTTTTATGTTGAAAAGAAATTAGAAATAAATAGATGAATGACTTGAGTAAAGAAAGAAAGTAAGACAAAAGAAATAAATAAAGAAAGAGAGAGCGATGGGGGACGTATAAAATCGAATAAACAAATGGAAAAATATGAATGCAAAGAGATAAGAGGCGTTGACATACAAATGTCAAATGAAAGCTGAAATGAAAGGAGAAACAAGCGAAAGCAGAAAATATATCATTTAAAAAAGAAAGAAAGAAAGAGAAAGAAAGTGATGAGAAGGTAAGAAAATAGAAGAGAACAGAAAGAAAGAAAGAAAGAAAGAAAGAAAGAAAGAAAGCGATGAGAAGGAAAGAAAATAGAAGAGAAAGGAAGAAAGGGAATAGAAATAAATAAATAAAGAAAGAAAGAAAGCGATGAGAAGGAAAGAAAATAGAAGAGAAAGGAAAAAACGGAATAGAAATAAATAAATAAAGAAAGAAAGAAAGAAAGAAAGAAAGCGATGAGAAGGAAAGAAAATAGAAGAGAAAGGAAGAAAGGGAATAGAAATAAATAAATAAATAAAGAAAGAAAGAAAGAAAGAAAGAAAGCGATGAGAAGGAAAGAAAATAGAAGAGAAAGGAAGAAAGGGAATAGAAATAAATAAAGAAAGAAAGAAAGAAAGCGATGAGAAGGAAAGAAAATAGAAGAGAAAGGAAGAAAGGGAATAGAAATAAATAAAGAAAGAAAGAAAGAAAGCGATGAGAAGGAAAGAAAATAGAAGAGAAAGGAAGAAAGGGAATAGAAATAAATAAATAAATAAATAAAGAAAGAAAGAAAGAAAGAAAGAAAGAAAGCGATGAGAAGGAAAGAAAATAGAAGAGAAAGGAAGAAAGGGAATAGAAATAAAGAAAGAAAGAAAGAAAGAAAGAAAGAAAGCGATGAGAAAGAAAGAAAATAGAAGAGAAAGGAAGAAAGGGAATAGAAATAAATAAATAAATAAATAAATAAAGAAAGAAAGAAAAAAAGAAAGAAAACGATGAGAAGGAAAGAAAATAGAAGAGAAAGGAAGAAAGGGAATAGAAATAAAGAAAGAAAGAAAGAAAGAAAGAAAGAAAGAAAGAAAGAAAGAAAGAAAGAAAGAAAGCGATGAGAAGGAAAGAAAATAGAAGAGAAAAAAAGAAAGAAAGAAAGAAATAAAGAATAAATGAATGAATGAATGAGAAGAGAAGAGAAGGGGAGCAACGAGAAAAGAATTGAAACAAAGAAAGAGTAAACAGAAAGAAAGAGAAATAGAAAGAAAGAGAAATAGAAAGAAAGAGAAATAGAAAGAAAGAATAAAAGTAGTGTAAGAAGTTTAGGTAAAAGGAAGGAGGATCGAAGAAGAATGGAAAATGAAAAAAGAGGCGGTAAAAAAGAGGAAGACAGTCATGATAATCGTGAAAATAACGCAGCAAACATTTGGTATCTATTGAGCTAACAGTAACTGTTACGGTCGATTTAAATCTTTTTTTTAGAACGGCTTCTGCTTAAGAAATTAGACTTCTGAATCCACTCAATGTTATAGCTCTTTCTAATATTAACTTTCACATATTTTGGTTTTGTCAGTTGATATCTTCATCAGTTACACTATCTGCAATCGGACAACTGCCCTCGTCTTTGTCGTTATTATCACAACGGACTTCTTCTGCTTATCAATCAGGGAATTTCGAACAGAACCCTTTATTCAATCAAGGGGTGCAGGTTATTCCCGTTTCGGTGTCCATGTATAATAACCTCGTGGATTAAAGAGTCGGTTCGCGAATTTCATGACATAATAACCGTGAGATTAATCCCTCCGCCAGTTAGTGAAGACTTAGACAATGGAAACAAGGGGAAACAATAACTAAACAGTACTATATGCAAACAAGACGAGATATCCCAAGGCATGGAGAGGGGAACGAGAAAAATCTATCCCCGTAGATTAAGTAACGGCTAAAGTTCAAAATTCATTGAAGCATACCTAGATCGACAAGCACCTGACGAAGGCCGGATGGCACAATAGTCGAAACGTTGTCATAATAACAACGAAGATGAGGAAAATAGTCCGAATGTGAATAATGTAAATAATGATAATTCGTCATACCAAAAATTCAGACAGAAACGAACATCCGATGTATATCCATATTTTCTTTTCTGATTAATTATGTAGCCCACTTTTGGTTTCCAAAGAAGGAGGGACAATAAAAGGAATGAATGAGCTTTTGAAGATGGAAAGAAAGACGTTAGAAATTGAAGAGAGGAATGAAAGGATGAAGAAAAAGAATGTCGGAAAGAAGAAATGAATGAAACTGGGAAAGAGCGAAGAGCGAAAGAGAAAAGAAGAAATAACTGCGAGAAAAACAAAAACCCAAAAAAAAAACTAAGTAAAGAAAGGAATGAAGGAAAAATGAAATATGAAAATAAGGATGAAATAAAGATGAAAAAAAAAAATATGGAAGGGCATAAATAAGGAAATTATGAAATGAAAAAGAAAAGAAACAGAGAAAGAAAGAAAGAAAGAAAGAAAGATAGAAGGATACTAAGAACGTAAAGAAAAAAGTGGACGGAATGATGAAAGAAAAAAAAAGAGGCAAATCGAAAAGTGAAAGGATACAAAATGGAGGAAAGAGAGAAGGCAAGAGACACACACCTATGGGCAATGCGATAATAACCCAACCATGAGGCAAGCTAGCATTTATTCCTTAATCTGAACCTATTAACTTTCCGAACAGCTGTTAAAGCGCAAAGTCTATCTACCTTATTGAGACATAGCCTTATATTGAATATATGCGCATGCGTAAGAATATAAAATGTCGTTACGTTAGACGAATAAAACACAAGCTTCTGTTTCTCTTTGAAGAGGATCCTCAAGCAAATTGTTTAGATTTACATACATCTTTATTTCTGATCTCAATTCTAAGATTAGTTTATCCTTATCAAATTGATATCATTTGAGTCGTAAATGTCTGAGTAACTACAATACCGAGGCAAATGAAAATAAAAACTTAGCTTAGCAAAATAAGATTTGTTTGCAATATTTATATTAGAATTATTTCCTCATCTTTGTTGTTGTTATCACAACGTTTTGGCCGTGGGGGCCTCCGGCCTTCCCCAGGGTAAGCTACAGGGATTTCTGAACGGAAGTCTTTATTTAATCTATAAGATTAGACTGCTCTCGTTCCACGTCTCGTGTCTAGAAATATCGTCTAGTTTTAGTTTTATTTAGTACTGTTCAGTTATTTCCCGCCTGTTTCTACAGAGTGCAAATAAACACTGCCCGAACTAAACGATATCACTAGGCGGGAACAGTGGAAGGAGAAGACGCTTCCCCAGTAGATTAAATAAAGGGTTCAGTTCAGAATTCCCTGTAGGTTTCCCAGATCGATATATACCTGGGGAAGGATTTATTCAATCAAGGGGTTCAGGTTATTCCCGTTTCGATGTCCATGTATAATAACCTCGTGGATTAAAGAGTCGGTTCGCGAATTTCATGACATAATAACCGTGAGATTAATCCCTCCGCCAGTTAGTGAAGACTTAGACAATGGAAACAAGGGGAAACAATAACTAATCAGTACTATATGCAAACAAGATGAGATATCCCAAGGCATGGAGAGGGGAACGAGAAAAATCTATCCCCGTAGATTAAGTAACGGATCAAGTTCAAAATTCATTGAAGGATACCTAGATCGACAAGCACCTGACGAAGGCCGGATGGCACAATAGTCGAAACGTTGTCATAATAACAACGAAGATGAGGAAAATAGTCCGAATGTGAATAATGTAAATAATGATAATTCGTCATACCAGAAATTCAGACAGAAACGAACATCCGATGCAGATCCTCATTTTCTTTTCTGATTAACTATGTAGCCCACTTTTGGTTTCCAAAGAAGGAGGAAACGTTGTGATAACAACAAAGATGAGGACAATAATCCAAATGTAAATGATAACCACTCGTACCAGAAATTCAGACAGAAAATAAGATTTATTCACCAAAATTTGAATTAGAAATTCAAAGGTATGTGAATTTCATGATGGTATCGTTTGATTTGATTTGGTTTGGTTTGGTTTGGTTTGATTTGGTCAGGTTTTGGTTTGATTTGGTTTGTTTTGGTTTTATTTGGTTTGGTTTGTTTTACGGCATATCAATCTCAATGGGTTATTTAATGCTGACAAGATTTTTAGGATAGGTTCGTATGATCAGAATATGCATTCTTTGTAAGAAATCAGTTTGTAGATCAGGTTTCGGTTTGGTTTGGTCTATTCTTTGGGATATCAAATTCAATGGGTTATTTAATGCCGGCAATATTTTTATTTCTACTAATATTTTTTGTTCCAAAAATGTATGACTGGTAATTATTTTCCAAAAATGTATTTCTGGTAATATTTTTTTTTCAAAAAGTGTATTGCTGGTATTAAATCTATTTTTACACTTTCACATTTTTTCCCAGTTTGGGGGTTAAGTATTTGCCTATAGTTTGGGCCCTAACAGTTTTTTCCACCCCGGTTCAGGGTGGACCTGGGAACACTAGCAATGAAGAGGTGGTTCCACACTCCCCAAAAACTTCTGATATAAGGCCTCATATCCAGGACGCCTCATTTTGGAGTGGGGGTGACTTAGCCTTCTGCTGTGGTGCAGTCAGCTTATTCGGAAGTCCCAGCCGATAGGACAATAGATTTCAAGAATAGATTTCACAAGTTTTTGATACGCGCAGCGCAAAATCTGTACCCCGCTCATCCTAAACTCGCTGCAGCATTTTTTGGGTAACAGCGATGCATTTGCTGCATTTTTACCGAATTCTCTCACATATGCACGCTGCACTGTCTTGTTCGATTATGTTCGCGTATATTCTAACATACACAACGCCTTTTCTATATCTGAAAGAAAAACATCAAGCATAGAATTGAGAGTTGTTTCTACACATGCTGTTAAAATTATGATCATTTGAACGAGAATTCATTTTTTTAATCATTTCAACACAAGCAAAGCGGGGATTTCACTAGTGCGCAGGGGTTTACAGGACCTGAAAGTGAAATTAAGCATAGGGAGGATTGAGGAAAGGAGGAAAAAAAAGATGAACGGGATTCAAGAAGACAGAAGATGGTAACAGAAGTTGCATTTAAATTCTTGAAGATAGCAGTTATCAGCGAATCAAGTAAACAGAAGGGAGTTCCACCGGCGGGAAGTGCAAGAAACTGTTCGTGTAGAAGTGGCGGTTGTATTTAGCTATGGCAACTATAAAAGGATGGGACCTGGATGCAAGGTGTCAAGGTATGAAATTATAGTGTCGGAACTTCTGCACTACGACACCCTGTGTTTTACATATGCCGGGCGTAACAACAAAATTGTCCAATTGTTAGATTAAGCTCTGAACCGTAGCAACTTCGAAATAATTAAAGATATCTTACTGGAATTCTTCGAGGTTTTTATAACACTATTGTAATCTACTTTGACCAATAAGAATATATAATTACTCTCCAAGCTTATGAAAAGAATTGTGATGAATTCGATCATAAACGAAAATGACATCATTAATTAACTATAGCTAAGAAACGGAAGCTCATGAAGTATTGAAATAAATTTCATATATATATATATATATATATATATAATTATTTTTTATAAAAAAACAATATAACATAAGTATGTTATAAAATCACTACAAAAATAGCCATTTTGTTTCAACACACTCTGTGTCTTATCAAGTGATGATCTTGAAAAAAAAAATATATATATATTATTCCAGGATATTTTACAACTTATTCAAGATGATCTTCGCCCTTTCTAACCTTCCAATTTTCTAACAAGCTGCCTCACAGGTTTAATTTACGATTCTATTTTCACTGCTCCTTGGACTGTCATAGCTGAAAATCGTCCCAAACGTCTTATGAATTGAGATGATCCTTTTCCTAGTCAATCTCTTCAGCTCTAACTTGAAATGGTGATCCCTCTTCCTGTTTGACTTCCTGATCCTGTTTTCATCTCTACTGTTCCCTCTTTTTTTAAAACTTATTCAGCGTTCTCTTGATGGGTTATGAATTGAATTTGAAGATGGAAGCCAGAGTATGAATGTTGGTACTATTACTGAAGGCCTAAATGGTCATTTCGCCCGCCATTGCTCAGTTAATAAGAGAGTGACTCTGACACAAAACGATTTTAACCTATTTTCTTTATAACTGAATATAAAGGATTTTTCAGTGATTCTTGCAGCAAATGGTGCCAAGGTGGCTAAATATTTTAGGCGTAAACCTGAAAAAAAAAAGAAACTCCATTAGTCTAGAGGGTTTTTTTTTAATTTTTTTGTTCTTTTTCTTTTTTTTTTTCTTTTTTTTTTAGATATTTACATTTTGTAGGACGGATATTTATGCTGTTATGCGTTTTGGACAAATTTGCTGTTTCACCTTTTATGTCGTACAATATATATGGTCGCTCATTTTCATGGTAGAGGGTTTGCGTCTCCCAGTGATCAGTTTGAAGTTTTCATTCCTTTGGGGCCACCATAGGGGTAAGGTCAAGTAAGAGGCACCAGACTGAACACGACCATACCCTCCAAAGACCCCAATGGTTGAATAGGCAAAGACCTACATATTCTACACGATTTCAACAACCAAACCTGCTGAAGAGGGTAGCGCCAATCGGGCTGGAAGAAACAAGGCAGACTTTGACAGAACAAGCATCCGACAGCTCGATGCAACGATTTTTCGCCAGATCTCGCCTTTCCCAATCCATGAGCGGCGAGCGAGATGCTTCTGGATTGGACTTCTGCGTCGCTCAGAGTTTTCCACCAAAATCAAATTCACGCGAATGGCTTCGTTAAACGCTCTCTTGACTTCACTTTCTATCACTCTACTTGAAGTCTAGCAGCGATGTGATATTTTCCAGATGATTAGGCTGAAACTTCAGAGCCTTTTCCGTCAGGGCCAACAGAGGAGAGAAAGGGAAAAAGGAAAGATGATTACGATCCCGATGAGAGTGGGTGCCGTCGATAAGATTAGCTAAAAAGGCTTTATCAGTTTTATTTAAATGTTCTACTTCTTATTTATGTGAATTCGGCTTCTCAACCCTAAATAACATGAAACAATAAGAAGCAGGAAATAATACTCTCAACTAAAGAGGAAATGACGGTCTACTTATCGCACATTTAACCAAACATTGAAGAAATCGCTAAAAGACACCAGGCATAGATTTCAAACTAAATAAGCTGAACAAATAGTTGAATCAAAACATTGGAATAAAGTAAGTTCATATTTGTGTGTGTATATTTTTTAAAAGTCTATGATTTTATTTCGTAACATTTAAATGTACACCTTTTAAAAATGTTGCTAAGTGTGTCGTGATAATTTCATTTGCTCCTATGTGTGCCGTTTTTTTTTTTTTTTTTAAAGGGTTGACAAACACTGATTTAACACATAGCTGTTAGAGGGGAAATAATTTCATGCCTTCCCCATGCACGTGAACACGTGTAAGGAACCGGACTGAAATTCGAACACTGCTTCCCGACTTCTCATTCCGAGCCGCTATTCATTACACCACCTACTCATCTAAAAAAAAAAAACGAAGAAAGAATGCTTGGAAAATTCAACACTCACAGGACATATTGAAGGTGGAAGTAGAAGGAGTCGACAACAGGTAACGAAATTAATGAATTTGTGTAAACATATGACAGAGCAATAATACGAGACAAGGTTAAAGAATTAAATGTTGCTTACAGCTTTAAGGGAGAGAAAGTTATGGAGCGCTATGATCGCCCACTGTTCTAAATGGAAATGGCTTATAAGGAACGTTCCAGAAATAATACTTCATTATGTATATTATACGTGTGTGGATAATTTTTATGAGCTTACTTCATTTTTAGTCTTTTCTCTAAAGGCTGCCCGATCATCCGCGAGCATAATCTGTTCATTTGATTTAGCATTTATTATTTCCACTCTTATTGCAGGACAGGCGCTGGAGATTCAGGCTTTAAATAAAAGAGGAAACGGCACATCAAAATAACAGAGATAAAAACAACAAACTGTAGAAATCACGCACTGAAAACCCGCTGTCTAGGAGCTAAAGAAATTACGGATGAAATTAAAAGAAAATGTCTGACTCTTAAAAAGATTAATTTGAAAGAGAAGGAAGTCATATTTAAATGAAGATAATAAAAAAAATGGCTGAGACATTAAGAAAAGAATAAACATCGATTTTCTTAGTTCGTTTGCCACTCTATATGTCTACACACAACTATCATCATTATTATTATTATTATTAAGATCATTATTATTATTATTAATATGAACGTTTACAGTACGTCTTTTGTCGCTCTTATCAATATTAATATTATAGGACCTTTTGAAGACTATTGTACTTATTGTATGCATCCTTTTGCTCAATATAATATTCCGGTATTCACAGAACGCGTCTATTCTTTCATTCTTTAGGCTTTGCGCTGCTTTGTAGGGAAAAGTAAAAGCAGGTGTAAGTGTTGTATCGTAATCGACTTCTGTAAAGGCGATTCCATTTAGGTACTACCGGGGAAGAAATTAAAAAATAAAAAATAAAAATGACCAAAAACATTTTGTTTAAGAAAGTCGACAAATAAAAGCGTTCTGAACAACAAAAAAAAATGATCGTTCTTCTGTAGGCAACTTTCCGCCGTGTCTGGAAATAAAAATGATTAAAAATTAAAAGAAGAAAAATTGAAAGAGAAAAATAATGAAAGAATTCCAAGAATTAATCCTAGACACGGAATACTGCTGGTTTTATCTCGAAATATCATATAGATACTGATTCTACGACATTGACAAGTAAAATTAACTGATAGCAGACGACAAGTCTCGGACTTCTAGAAAGCAATAACAAAAGCCATAACAAATAGTATATTTTAATAAAAATTGCTGTATGGTTAAGCTATTTAATAAACGATATATAAACCAAGATTTTGTAGGTTAATGTCGAGCTTGTAGTGAGAAATTCATAAGTAGTTAATAGTTTATACTCGAGTTAAAGAGTAAACATGGGTCGATTTTGTATTTAAGCAAAAGGTGTCTTATTAATATATGAGGGAAAAAGAAAAAATGAAATGTTTTGTTTAACTCTACAATCATCGTTTCAAAACACATACACACACAGGAAAAGTGTGTCGAGAAGCCTGTTGAGTAATCTATGTTTTTGGTTCTCCTGAGAACGACAGGCCTGATTTGTAACGTCTGCTCAGCATGATCAGGGGAATTCCTCCGACGGGTTAGACCAGAACAAAGTCGTGATTTCCAGAGCAGTACTGTTTTGTGAAAGGTCTAAAAATAAAACTCTTCTTGTGGCTAAAGAGGCCTGCATTGGGAGGAATACGCTACCAAATTCATCACATGTAAATTGATGGACTGATTGATCAATTATTTCTCCTTTTCCTAGCAATAAGCGTGAACTTTGCGCAACTCATTGCATGTTCTTGGAAGATTTTAGCATCTTAAATGAATTTTTTATATATATATATATATATATATATATATATATATATATATATATATATATATATAGTTAATGACTAAGACAAAATTAATCTAAATTATAGAAACGCGTTACTACAGACGCTCTTAAATTCAAAAATGTTACTGCTATGTAAGGGAGGTAATTTAATTTATCTAACTTCTAATAAAAATTATAATTATGTGTTTTAATATATTGTTTTTAAGTGTAATTTTAAACAATTTATCAATCAAAGCCGTTTGAATGAAACTATGCTGCCTAAATATACATACATACATATATATATATATATATATATATATATATATATATATATATATATATATGTATGTATTTATACAAACACATACATATATATACACACAAATACACAAACATAAACACAGACACACAGACAGACAGACACACACACACACACACACACACACACACACACATATATATATATATATATATATATATATATATATATATATATATATATAAACATTTAAATTGAAAAATTTACTTACTATAAATTAATTTATCCGTATTTAATTATTACTAATACGACTATACAGTTTTGAGGTGTAGGTCTACATATCAAGAGTTATTTTTATAAATCTCCGTTTTTCTATTTGCGTCTTTCCCAGTCAAGCTAGATTGATTCAGCATGTATTCATGCAAAAAAAGGTTTCATTAAAAAGAGCCGAGAAAGCCTGTCTTTAATTGTATTTTTCCAGTTTTCAAATCCGGTGTTTATTTTGAACGAAATGATGAATAAACTGTTTAATGTTCAAGAACGAATGTGGTGTTCGTTGTCATAGGCACAATTCCTTTGTCAGCATTCTAGCATCCTTTAGAAAATTTAAAGTTCGAAATAGTCTCCGGTGACGTCATCTGCAACTGTCATTAGAAGTGTTTTAATATGTATATAGTGGGCGTAACAGCAAAATTGTCCAAATCGTGTAACAGCAAAATTGTCGAGACGTTAGATTAGGCCCCGGGCCGTTGAAATCTTAGAAATGTTTAGAAAGATACCTTACTGAAATTCTCCGTGTTTTTTATAATACTTTTGGAATCTAATTTCCGCAATAAGAATATATAATTACTCTTCAAGCTTAACAGAAGCATCGTAATGGAATTGATCATAAAGGAAAATGGCATGTTCATTGTTAATTAATCATTCATAAGGATCGGAAGCTCATGAAGTATTGAAATAAAGTTCAATATATATATATATATATATATATATATATATATTATTTCAGGATCATTTTCCAATGTATTTAAGATGATCCTCGCTCTCTCTAACCTTTTGTCCTGGAATAAAATGTGCCTTACAGGTTTCACGTACGATTTCATTTTCAAGTCTTTTTTTCACTGCTTCTTGGACTATCATAGCTGAAACCTCCATCTCATGTGCCAAACTTTTCATGGATTGAGTTGGATCTTTTCTAATTGATCTCTTTAGCTATAACTTGAAATGATGATCCCTCTTCCTGTTGTGACCTCCTGATCCAGTTTTCCCCTCTACTGTTTCCTTTTTTTTTTTTTAAACTTATTCACCGTTCTCTTGATGGTTCTTGAATGGACTTTGAAGATGCAAGTCAGAGTATGAATTTTATTACTGAATGCCTGAAATATATGTTTCCTCTCAATATTGCTCAATTAATGAAACAATTACTCTGACAAAAAAACGATTTTAACTTGTTCCCTTTCTAGCGTGGGTTTCAGCATTTCTTACGACAAATGGTATCAAAATGGCTAAACAACATATCTGGAAAAAAGAAACTCAATTAGTTTAGTGTTTTTTGTTGTTTGTTTTTTTTTTAGATATTAAACGTTTTTGACGGATAGACAATTATGCTGTTAGACGATTTGGACAATTTTGCTGTTACACCCACCAATTATTGTCTGTGTTTAGTCAGGAATCTTTCCTTTGTAAATGTTCGTCTAAAGACCGCTGAATTCTTCGCTATGGATTTTTATTATTATTTTTTTTTTCTATAATTTAGAATATTTTATTGGTTTCCGTTACAGATTTAAATCTAATTTTTTTCCATGTCTGTGTACGTTCGGTTTTTGTATGCGTTTTTCTATGATTTTTGCAATTGTGATCTTTCAATTAGGACATTTTCAATCTAGATATAGTTGAAATTTAGAATGTTTACTCCTAAATTTGAATTACATCTTATTGGTACCGGATTGTTTATTTTCATGCTTCAAGTGTTTGGCGTTGTTTACTTCCGTTTATACGATATTATAGTTTTGCGCTATTGGTAAGGATTTGCTAGATTTGTAAGCATGTTTCCTTTTCTGATGGTTGATGATATCCGATTTTATTGGACTACTATCAGGCGCATGACACTTTAATCGGCATTATAATGTAGTGGTTTTGATACCAATGTTTATGATGCTTGAATTATTAAAGATGATTTCTCCATGTGAGCAAAGACAACACTGAACTTAAAGAACTTTCATTTTACTTTTAACCAAATACAGACAAACACACACACACACACACACACACACATATATATATATATATATATATATATATATATATATATATATATATATATGAGAATGGTGGACAGTGGGCTCAAATCCTGGTGGCGACAGTTTGTTTCACGTTTGATCTCAATCTTCAGGCTATGCATATCTGATCTTGCTACACATATCAGCATGCGTAAGAAGTCGAGGTACCACGCGAAACAGATGGCCTGAACAATGCTTTCAAGGATGTAACAGACTGTCACCCCCTCGGCCGGCCCGGTGTTGGCCTCACTGTATACTTATATATATATGCAGTTATTGAGCACTTTCGTCCCTAAATATAGTATAGTTTAAAACTGTATGTTTATCTCACACGCACGCACACACACACACACGTGTGTGTGTGCGTGTGTGTAATTGTATTTATTATTATCATTATATAATAATAAGTACTACAATACTTATGTAATAAAGGTGTTCCTGATACACACGTAACGCCGTATATCGAAGGATATTTAATATCCGCAAAAACACAAAGAAAATGTTTCATACCTCTGCTATGGTCTTAGAAATTCTATCTGTGTTCACACTGATTCATTAGATGTAAGCATCCGACTGATATAGATATTCCATGACGGCAATGTACGGTGGTGATACCTACCATTACCTTTGCACACTGCTTTTGGCACGTCACAGTATATATATATATATATATATATATATATATATATATATATATATATATATATATATATATATATATACAATTAACCTATAAAAAAGACAATATGTATTATGGAAAAAGACAATAGAAAAACTGTTGTTTTAGCCGACGCGTTTCGTCCAATTTGGACATTTTCAAACCTACAAAACCCACATCATTTCATCCACGATGCAAAAAGAAACGCATACAAAATATACAACAACAACAAAAATAACAACATCATCCGTAATAATAAATTATATGAGAACAGATACATAATACTGCTGACTAACACCGTCACGTCCACTATCCAGAACAATTTATCCCATCTAAATAATCTTAAAATAATCACAAGCAATTCTAAAACCATTACGGATATAATCAAATCCTCAAACTCCCATAGCAGTAATATTTGTGAAGCAGGCACATATAAAATAAGCTGTCAAAACTTCTTCACAATACATTGCAGAAACATGCAGAATTGTTTTTTTAAAATCGCATCTATGAGCGCAAAAGAGACATCATAAATAAAAATTTAACAAATGCACGAATCATACATAGAAATGAAGTCAACCACAATTTTGATTATATAAATGCTACACTCATAAAAAAAAAGAAAAAATTCACTCAGAAAGAAAATCCTCGAGAGTGTCGCAATTGAATATTATCCAAATATTAATCTACGCCCAGGGTTTTTCCCCCAGTATCACCTTTCCTAACAGAATCACTACCCACCAAAACCAACGTACACAACAAATATATCAAGAAATCAAAAGAAAACGGTTGCATCCGACAGAACAACAATACAAAAACAATATTTCTACACGTGATAATATTCTCTTCAAACCAAGCAATTCCCGTAATTTTTCAGTTGGCCATATAAATCTACAATAGCGTTTCTAAATTCTTCTACTTGCTAACGACATTTTGTCTGTTGTTTATAGATACTTTGTTTCAATAAATTCATTTCTTCTTTTGTCCCAAAAAGTACCCATTGGACGAAACGCGTTGACTAAAACCAGAGTTTTTCTATTGTCTTTTCCTTATTACACACACACACACACACACACATATATATATATATATATATATATATATATATATATATATATATATATATATATATATATATACGTTCTGTGTATTTAGGCACCAAATCGACTTTAAGGGAAATATTATTAAAGACAACAGACATTTTGTGTCGATTTTACTGATAAACTTTTCTCAGTTATGAATAATCATTCCCAGACAAGAAGAAAATTCAATCAAAAAATGTTTGATGTTCATTTAGGAAGAAATATGGTCCAAGCAAATGTTGTCACGCAGAAAAACAGTGTTGTGACTTAGTCTGTGTTTTTTTTTTTTGTTTTTATTATATTATTATCTATAGAATTTTAAGGATGCAAGCTCTTAAATTATAATTGTTTTTATTTATAGATGATTGTCTTTTTATGTATGACTATAGTTTTAATTATCATTAGTCTATTTTTTGCTATTTGATTTGACTAGTATTTTTGGTTAGTAACTGTCTAATGTTGCTATAATCCTCATACCTCTTATTAATGTTTTATTTATTAGCCCTTTGCTCCGATAGGTGGTAGGTGAATCTTCCTGATAGTATGGTTGTGGTATATCCTACGTAAGACGTTTTGCGATTTTTTTATTTTATTTAAGGAGAAATATTCTCGAAGGGGGCAAATATATTCATACACAACTTTGATCGAAGCTCATTTCAATGAACTGATGGAATTCGCTCCTTTTCTGAGAAGGATCAATTCGTAATTTGGAAGAGTTGATCCGTGAATTTAATGGACACAATATTTGTTGTCTTTAATAATAATCATTTTTTAATGTAAAATTTTATAAACTGTTATCTTTACATATCGTAATTATTATAATCCTTATGCAATATAATATTTTATTTTTATTTAGGATTATATCAAAAATAAGTTTGTTTTTTTTTTGTTTTTTTTTTAAATGTGTCCAATATATTTGTTTTTACTACTTCGCTATTTTTTTTCTTGCTTCTCCACTCCGCTTTTTTAATAAACGTTAAAGAGAAATGGACGCCGGACAATAAGCGATTGAATGAATTAGAAATATGTTTGGAGACTAAAATGGATTCAATGTAATTCTGAATAGAAAAGAAGAATATTCTTTAAAAAAAAAAACAGATAAATAAAAACCCGTTCACACACACGTCTAAAAAGAAAGCGCTGTAAAATAGGTTAGTGCGCATTCATTGCAAACAAAGTTGGCAGTGACAAATCAATCAAAAATCATGTCCGCCATTTTTTTTTTTCATCAATCTTTTTCTCTCTATTTTTACCCCGTCAAAAAAAGAAATAAATAAATTGTTGCTTCTTTTAAATGTTTTTCGTCGTTTTCTTAAAGTAAAAATAGTTATATATTTCTATTTGTTATATTTATTTTTCTTCAGTTTTAATTCTTTTCTCATATTTTTTGACTTAGTTAAGCAACGGTCAGCATCTATTTTAAACAAACCTGAAAAAATATTTGAAAGGAAATAGAAAATGCAATGAATCTTCTTTGAAAAGCGTATATTTCAGACAACCTTTAGTTCATAAACCAAATAAGATAAAGTTAGCAATATTAATCATTTGTAGAATGCGGATGTTTTAATACTAAAGTTCAACTAGTACAAGAATCGAGAGCAATTCAACATAGTCGTACATCTATTCCAGAAGTGGGTTGTAGGAATAAACGCGATCTTTTCAAAAACCGCACTGCTGTCGGAGTTAACTCCTCCTTAATTTCGTAATTGTACAAATTGTTCCTAGGTGACGCTATCCCTAAACTATAAATACTTGAGAATACTTCGTTCTCGCTCTCTCTTTCTTGCGTTTTCAGTGGACATTGAGACCATGTAAGTTCTCGCAGAAGATATTTGTTTCCAACCTGTGGTGTAGACGTCATGATATTACACACACACACACACACACACACACGTACGTACGAACATACCTTGAAACACGAACTCTCTACGTTCATACATACACACACTAATTATATCTATTATAAATACCTTTTTGTTTTTTATACACATATTTGTTTGTACATGGATATCGGTTTCTTGTTGTCTTTCTGTTTCATTTTCTTTATGGTTAGACTCATCTCTAGTCCGCCACATTTTTTAGCAGGATTTTTTTTTATTTCAGGAGTTCCATACGTGTTTATATCACAACGCGTAAAAAAAAAAAAACAAACAAAAAAAAAAAAAACACGGTCTTCTACACTGCCAACAGGACTAAAGTTACTTGTTTGTCAACAGCTGTAATATGTTAATTGATTGACTGACGGATTCGTTTTCTCTGCCCTATCAACACGTTTCGAGTTATTTAAAGCCAGAAAATATTTTTAGATTTCAATATATTTTTTATTTTCATTTTTTTGTTATTTTTAGAGATAATAATGATTTGGTGATACAAGATTTAATATTTAGCTTATAGCTGAGGTAGAAGGTGTAGATACATACCTAATCAGAATTTGATAAACAAAAAAAAAATTATGATGTGAATATAAAGTGGGGGATCAATTTATACCAAAATAAGTATATAAACTGATCCCTCTCTAAATAGCCATATAAGTTTATATATATTTATATTCTAGAGAATGTATATAAATCTAAATGATAATATATATCAAAGATGCTAATCATTATTTGATTGATTCGTTTTTTACGGCTTATTAACATTT
The DNA here is from genome assembly GCA_903632075.3 of Acanthosepion pharaonis. NCBI lineage: Eukaryota > Metazoa > Mollusca > Cephalopoda > Sepiida > Sepiidae > Acanthosepion > Acanthosepion pharaonis. The sequence goes on from CAHIKZ030000351.1 coordinate 482,716, forward strand.
TTCCTGTTATGTAAGCCAGAAAGTATTTTTAGATGATAAGAATATGGTTTGGAGATAATAATGGTTTAGTGATAGAAATTTTACTAATTAATCCATAGCTGGGGGAGAAGAGATGTAGTCATACCTTCCCCAAGGGTATTTGCGCGTAAGTGAATATAACGAACCCAACAGGAATTGAAACTCAGTCCTCCGAGTACCAATTCCGAGTCATTATCCGTTACACCACCTACGCATCCAAGCATACAGCACATGGTATTCAAAAGCGGTCACCCATCTAAGTCCTGACCAGGCTCAACGTTGATTAACTTCGATGTTAGTATGAGAACCCGTGTTTCAACGTGACGTAACCGGGAAAATAAATAGTATTAAATACATTGAATTGCTGACGGAACACTTGATTCCTAATTTGAATGGCGGTCTCAACATTATCTCGCTGACTAAAATGGTAGCGTCTTAATGATTGGCCTGTACAAAGCCTTGATATAAATATTATCACGCAAATGTGGAAAGAATTAGAGGGATGATGATTTCGTCTAAAGAATCCATGCATTATTGAAAAATTATTTGGGCGCAGCCAGAGATAATGGAAACATATAGCCAGGAAATTAATAAAGAATTTGAATAGATCTCTTCCAAAGCAGATTGATGCCATTATTGAAGTTAACAAAATATAAACTATCTAGTATTTTTGTGTTTAGAATACACAATAAAGTTTTCTTTTTTGATTAAACAATTTTGAGCCATTGTCTATTACAACATCCGCACATCCAAGATTACAGCACCTGGTATTCTTAAGAGGTCACCCATCTAGATACTGATCAGGCTCGACGTTGCTTAATTACGCGGATAGTACGGTAACTAGTGTTTCAACGTGATATGACCGTAAGCATTGTCTTTTAGCCTTGTAGGCTGTTGTTATTGCTTGTTTAAGAATTTTCTGTGATGTTATTGTGATTCTGAAATTAATCTCTTGACGTCAGACTATATTCTACATCTTTAAGGCGGAGGCAGTGACGTGTTCTTGTTTGTTTGCAAAATGTGGCAAAAATGATCCCATTGATCCAAAGGAAACGGTCAATATAATCCGATGCCTTCAAGGGACGGTCGCGTGAATTCATTAACCCCCATCCACCCCTAATCCAAGACCTAAGAGTCACTCAACAGGCTCGACGTTGCTTAATTTCGATGTTTTATGGGAATCGTTATTTCAACCTGGTAATCCTGGCATGTTAAGTGGGAAAGCATCAGGAGATAAAACAGAGTGCAGCCATATTTGATTTATGCCTTTAATGCAGTAATTTGTATGAAGATAGGAAGTTTCGATCGGAATTTCGAACATGCATGTTTTTTTTGTTTTTTTTGTGGGGGGTGGGGAATTGCACATCTTTCAGCATCTCAAAACTTTTGCATAATACTGAAAATATAAAATACTAGCAGGCTTCGATCTCTCGCTATCGCTTCGCAAAGTAAGATATATTCAGTATTTGAAATCTTTGAAACAAAAATTTTAATTGAACCTTTCATTCTAAAATGGGCTTGTTATAGTTAAGGAAAGTTTTACAAATAGATGCCAACTTGTTGAAGGCCAAGTAAAATGCAAATTCCCACCACTTTACTGCACTATATAATACCATATTCCTAAACAGACCTATTTTTGATATGAAAATCAAAACAATCCTCGAATAAAAAAAGAGTAATAAAGGACAGTTAATGAAATAAACTTTTTTTTAAATCAATATGCAAAATAGTTAAACCTGAAGAATGATATTACCTAGAAGCAAATATATAATAAAAATATGGAGCTTTTTGCGTGTAAATTACTATAAAGTAGAGCTGCGGCGGCATTTAGCTCGCTTAAAATTTTAAGCTAGCTGCAATTTTGGAGACAAACGGAAAATAAGAACCATGAAGCAACGCTAATGGCTAGTATAATATATTAATATATATTTTTAACCTCGCATAATCTGTCAACCCTGAATCTGATCTCTACGAAAATCGTTCCTTGCGTCTAATTTTTCTAGGGCTTTTGAATGAGATATGAATCATAGTAATTGTTTAAGCAGATTTAATTCATCACACCTGTCTTAAATTGATTCTTGATCATAAAAATGATAGCTTAAAATCTGATCATTTAAAACTGCCCGCGCATCTACAAATAAATGTGCGCAGAAATCAGTAAATCACCTGATGCTATAAGTCGTCAAAAGAAGTCGCGGAAGGAGAAGACAATTGAGGTAAAAGAAGTGTGGTTCTACGAAAGACTACTGAGAATATCAGGGACTGAACATATGACAAACAAGGAAGTTTTAAGGAAAATGGAAATAAAAAGGGCGCGGCACTTAAAATCAGAGCGAGACAACTGAAATTTCTAGGACGCACGATAAAGAAAAAGTGCTCGGAGAATATGACACTCACAGAACAGAACAGAGAAAAGCAGCGAGAAACATGTCGAACGACATTTTGTAAATGAATGGCAGCGTAGGGATTGGCAGATGGTGAAAGTGTGAAACTTATTAATAGCTGCAAAGGATAAGAAATTGTGGAGAGCCATGATCTCTCAGGTCTTATAGATTATTAATTACTTATCTAAAAATGACAGATCGAGTCATTTTGCTTGAAAGGAGAATTCGATAAAGTTAATATTTTGTGATTTGGGCTTTCTCGTACAATCGTTGGAGTATGATAATGCGGTTTACCTACATGGTCGAAACGAAGACTTTTGCACAGTTCCTAGTAGATAGATGTTGCATTCCTGTCAGGCTTACACCTCTTTCAAGACTCGTCCTTAAAATCACCAACAAAAGTTTTTATTGCTTTTCAGACATCTTTGTTTGAAAAGTAGTTTTTCATTTTATATGCGTTTCTTTTAATAATCAACCACAAGTTTTCTATTAGATTAATATCTGAGGAGCCTGAAAGGGCCATTTATTAATTTATTGTGAAAACTTTTTTTTAAACAAGGTGAGAAACAGGGCATGTTATTGTAAACCTGTTGGGCTTTCACTCGCCTTTTTGGCAAAATATTTTTGACTCTTTAGTGAACAGACTTTTCTTGAGTCAGATAATCTTCTGTTCGATTTCCTAATCCGTTCGTCAGAGATTATCTCGAAAATTCCTTAACAAACAAAAGTGTGATCAAATGTTTTCGACGCTTTTGGCTAGTCGTGACACAAAGTCATCGATCGGGATTTTTCATATATTTGCAAAAAAAAAAAAACAGCAGTAAAACGATCTTTATATGGTTATTTTCCATCTTCTTTCATTCTTCCTTGAATGTGTAGGTTATTCTATCACATCTTCCAATGCCGGAACGTGATATTCAAAGAATTATTTTATACGAAACAAAATATTCGTCGACACAGCTTGTGCTCACCGCTTGGATCCTCGATGGTTATAATGACACTAAAACGGCTTCTTATTACTGAATCCTTTTCTGCAAAATTCTGGTTTCAGATATATATAATTATTTATTTAAAAATATGATTTCAACTCGCGACATAAGAGGTCTCATGTTTCAAAACAAGACCCGAAAACTTCAATATAATTATTTGAATTAAATTAGGCTCTGTTCCATTTCAAGCTAATTTTTTTTTTTTTTTTTGGAATAACGTATTTCTGAAATTTACGTGTTTTGATAATTGAAATCAAAATTTCCATGGTAACAGCTAGGGCGAATTGTTTAAATTGGGTAGGCGTGTGTTGGATGTTAATAATAAGTATCAGTATAGAGTTACTTTCATAGATGTCAAGTCAGGGAAAGGTGGGGGTGTCTAAATTTGAAACAGAAGATGTATTCACTCTAGTCTGGTATGCGTGTCTATGGAGATTTATTTATTTTTTATTTAATTTTTTTATGATGAAAGGGATTTGTGCATATAAAAAACTGCCGTAACCTTTGTTTTTTGACGACTTCATAAAGGGTTATCTTTTTTGTAGGTTATTTAAACTATTTATTTGGGCTATGGGTTATGAAAGTTATATTGTATGCTTGTTCTTAGCTAATTATTCGACCATGAATCTGATGATTGGGCTATGGATTAATCAAGTTATTATATTGTATGCTTGTTTTTAGCTAATTATTCAAACCATAAATCTGATGATGTCGACAAAAAACCGTTAACTCATGTCTATTGTTTAATAGATTATTATTATTTAGAAGCTTAATAATGTGCAATTTCTCACGGAGGCACAAAGGGCATGGGTCATCCCAAGTCTTACATGTTCGAGCACTGTTTATAATTTTCCATTTTACTTTAGGTGTCCTATTTGTTTCCTTCAGATGCCAAAAATATTTAGATAGGGAAGTCTGATTTCTTTTATATATATTATTGAAAGAGCATTTATGCTGCCTCCATCTATCTTTAAAATCATTCTTCGTGGACCCAATGTATATCATATTAGTGCCAGGACTCTCAGTGGATGATATAGTACATTGGTATGCCACAGATTTAATGCAGCATTTATTTTTTAATGGGCAGTCTTCTAGGTTTCTACAATTACACAATTTTTCCCTTTTATTGCCTGATTTAAGTGCAGGGTTTTTATTAATACTATTCAGGCATGGGGGTTTGTTCAGGATCTTATTATTGTGTTTTTTTATTATACGTTCAAGATTTTCAGAGCAGCTGTAACTCAGTTTTAGGGTCTTCTTATTGAATATATTACTAAGCTTACTATTGGTGGGGAAGTGTTTATCAATTAGAGCTAAGAATTTCTGTTCTAGTTTAATACTAACCATTTGGTTGAACGGAGGGGTATACCAAATGATTTTTCTTTTCCTTTTTTTTTTTCTTATGGCCAGTGCAATCGTCTCTATAGTTAATGCATTTTTATAACCACTATTTTTTAGGTCAGTGTTATAGAAGCCATTGTGTTGTTGGAATATTTCCTTGTTAGCGGAGTTAATGCTAATTCTATTTTCTATTGATGAGGGTATATGTTTAATTATGGATGGAGGGTGGTTTGACTTCGGGTGTATATATAAAGGGTTAGCATTTGGTTTTCTATAAGGTTGGTATGTGTTGCCTGGTAAGTCTAGAGTTACGTCGAGGAAGTTTACCTTTTTTAAATTAGAAGAGACAGTTATCTTTAAGTTTAGTTTTTTTAAATTCACTGAATATAATTTTTCTGATTTTGTCTATCTTAAAACTAGTAGAACTCCTTACCACCATGAGCCCGTCATCTCTATACAGTCCGATGTCCTTAATATCAATTTCGTGATGTGCCGTTAAGTTGTACAGTATTAGAAGACCAACAAGGTCAGAAGACCTGCAGAGTCTAATGATCCCATAGTGATGTCAAACAGGTCGTTATTGTTTTTTATCCATTGGTCCCCATTATGAATGAGGACCGATTTCTTTGCGCTGAGGACTATATCTGTTTCTTCCTTTGTCAGGTTAGAATACACAGCAGCAAAGTCCAGGGCAGTCGTAAATAGATCCTTCGAAATTGATATATATATATATATATATATATATATATATATATATATATATATATTAGTGTATTGGGGTAGCAGATCATTAATCAAATATATATTGTGAAATATAAAAGTCACCAAATGTCTATTATATTTGATCATGAGACGTTCTAAGTTTCGTATAGTGGTTTCAATTTCGGGAGAAAATAAAGACAAGTCCAACATTTGGATATTTTTAACTATGCTGTTCCTTAATCTGGGCTTTCGGCTCACGTAAGCCATCTTCAGAGTGGTTATACGGACATTTAACATAACCCAAAGAGTGAGTTCAATAGCTGGTTAAGGCAGTCGAAAAATTTCTGAGGGGAATTAACAGGTGGTAACTGACATCCATTAGACATGGCACGTGGAACTAGAACAATCTACCCCAGTGAGCGAAATAAAGGGTTCAGTTCGAGCTTCCAACCACCTGAAGAAGGCTGTAGCGTACAAAGGTTTAAACGTTGTGATAAACATGGCGACAAAGATGAGGACAATAGTCCGAATAATGTAAATAGTGTACGGACATTTAAGCAAAGATATTCGCCATCTAAGATCATGTTCTGTTATATTATAGCAGTCTTCTATGTCAAGCATATTATTTACTTTGCAACTTAAAAAAATTGTATTTTATGGAGGTGGGGTTGCATCTTCTACATCTCCCCGCCCCTGGATCCGCCCCCTGTATATAGACAGAAAGAAAGAGAAAGAGAGAGAGAAAGAGAGAGAGAGAGAGAGAGAGATTGTGAGACAGCACGTTCTGACAAATCCTACAACGCTTAATATCAAGATGAAAATATAATATGAAAAGTGAAATTTATAACTAAACAAATGTCTCTTTGACACTCTTATACATATTATAGATAGTTGGAAAGTAGAAATCTGCCCCTGAGTTATGTTCTATTGCCTGTCATTAGGAGTATGGATCTTAACAAAATCCAATGTTAAAGATCATGAATCAATAAGCGGTTTGGTTTGATTTGTTTTGTATTAAGGCATATCAACCTCAATGGGTTATTTAATGCCGACAAAATTTTGGTAATATTTTTTTCAAAAATCTATTTCTCTTAATATTTTTTCCTTCAAAAATCTATTTCTGGTAAGAATTTTCCTTCACTGGTAATATTTTTTTCAAAAATGTATTGCTCTTAATAACGTTGTAATAAATATGGCGACAAAGATGAGGACAATAGTCCGGATAAAGTGAATAATGTACATAATATCTCACCTCAGAAATATAGATATATATTGAGGTATTTCTTTTTTTTTTTTTTTTTTTTTACAAAATGTATTGCTAGTATTTTTGTATTTTCTTAATGTTTTGACCCCTGTTGTTTCGGCTGTTGTACGCTCCGGCCTACTTCAGTTCGACATTCCAACCACATGAAGAAGGCCGGAGCGTACAACGGCCGAAACGTTGTGATAAAGATGAGGATGATAGTCCGAGCAATGTAAATAGTGGACGTTTCAGGCGTTGTTCACTTCGTCCTTCCTCAGTTAAATATCGATAACTTCGGGGGAATTCTGAACTGAACGTTTTATTTAATCTACGAGGGTAGACTGTTCTCTTTCCACTGCACATATCTAGGTATATCGCCTAATTCTTGTCTTTATTGTAGTATTGTTTTATTCTTGCTCGCCCGTTTCCGCTGAGTGCAAATACACACTGCCCGACTGCAGCGACCTAGTTTATTAAAGCGTTGGTTCGTGAATTTGGTGACATAGTGATTGTGAGTTCAATCTCTGGGTTGGGCAGTATGTACTTCGACTCGGTGTAAACAGGAGATCAGTAACGGAGTAGTAATAAAAATAAGAGATGGCATCCCTAGATATGGACAGTGGAACGAGAATCCACCATCCATATATTAAATAAATGGATTGAACTCACAACCACTATATCCCCTAAATCACCAAAACCATGTCACGAAATTAACAGTATATTTAAATTAGAGGATTTAAGTTATTTTTAAGTATCTTTTTTTTTTATTCTCAGGTGTGATAGACACTACGTATGTAATTACTCCTTTTAGCTAACAGGCAAGTTGATTTGAATAGGAACGGGGACTCTCAAATAAACATATTTGTTTCTGCTCACAAGTTGGCTTTTCGCAATTTATTCCATCTCATCTTATCACACTTTTTTTTGCCAACACAGTAAATATAAAATATAATAAAGGAAAGGATAAATTACGAATGACGAAAGTGTCAGTTGAATTCTTTTGAATGTTTTCGCTTCTATCCAAACCAACAAGCCATTATTTTCTCTTGCTCTATCCATTTTCTCTTGGTGACCGCGTACTCGTGACCGGCCCACTGCAAAATCAGCCCCGTCGGATGTTGGCTCTGTACAGACCCTCAATTCGTTTGTATTGTGCCAGAATAGGTCCTTCCCTATCCTTTTGATGTGCACAGATAATGAGCATAGCACCCTTTCGTTGTTGTATTCTTGTGCGTTTTCTGCCAGAGAGAAGGCTTTGAAATCTTGCCAACCTGGAAATGAGCGGTTCTGCTGCATTAGTGAGTGTTCTTGCATCGACCTTTTCTTTTGCGTTAACTTCTCTTGCCTTGTATTAATACAAAGGCATCGTGTAAAAATACACGACGGCCGAGAGTGGCAGGGTGACTGGGGTGTGAAGTTCGCCGTACCACTGGATTCCACGTAGCACTGAAGATTTGATTCAGCAAGCCGAGCAAATCGCAGGACACCAGTGTCGACACAACGTTTTCATAGAAAAAAATTACTATTCTTAATACAAAATAATGAGAACAAAAATGTTTTCTACCTCAAATATTTTAAGTAGTTAAATATCACATACTTTTTATACAATGAAATATAAATTAAACATACCCTTATTTCTGTTATTTTGATCACGATATTTCAAATGATATGTAGTCTAACCTCATAATATTGGATGGATTTCTTAAATGAAGAAAATATTCTACCATAAAAGCCGCCCTATCGCACTGCATTTAAGTTAGCTCCTGCGGAGGGCTCTTGATTGGGCCTGCGGCTTGTTCACGACTTTGAGAGTAGCCTAAGATTCATATTCTCATCATTTGAAACTGGCTGCCGTTTGATCTGGGTTTTCATTTACAGGGGACTTTCTTTTCCTCGTTGCAACCTTCGCTCTTTTGATTGCAATCTGGTCCTCTGTTGGCGGAGATTTCTTTTTCCAAGGCATACTGCTGCCGTCTGCGATAGACAACAATAAACTACAGAAGACGTCAAAATTGATCGCTGCATTTAAGTATTGCATTAATATTTCATCTTATATTTTAAAAGTTCAATGATAATTCTTCTGTTGCCACTTAATTTAAAGACAATTTGATGTACGTAGGTCCTTACTTTCCGTATTTTATGGGTGACTTTCGCTGGATTTCGCAATTAATTTCGATTATTACCAAATTTATTTCCAAATTGTAGAAATTGTTACCGTACCAAAAACTTCGTTGCCAAAAATCACGTAAAAATCACTGAAAACAATCACAGTAATGAAAATTTGGGTATCCGAAATTTCTGTAACATGAGCTATTGAAAGATAGAGAGTTGCGCCCCTTTAATTGAACCGGTTTGACACACTGACATTCCCATTTATTATATAGACTATTAGTTCATTTTTTTCATCAATTATTGGAATTTTTTATTGTTTTAATCATAATATTTAAGACGATGGAGGAGGACGTATGAGCTGGAGATTACGAATATATATATAGGATAGAATACGGTTGACCCTACAGTTAGAATTGCAGTGATCGAGGAAACATCTTCTCGGAAGTCTATTCCAAAATACAGTAAATTTATGGAAGAAACTGAATGGGTATTCTTTCTTATCAGTGGAATACGAATGGAATTAGAATAATTCCACTACTTATAAAGGTCTGAATTGTTTGAAGTAAGCTATGTAGCTCGTCAAAAGATTTGTTTTTCCATGGAAATAGCGATAGGATAGCAAGAGGCTTGCGACTCTTCGCTTGTGGGAATGGGGTTGTAAGGTTGAACATAATTCAACATCCACGAGGCCTCGTGAAGGCTTCCGAAGATGGCAGCAATAATCCTCGCATCTTGATGTTCTTTATAAATATTTCTTAAAATGTTATTATTACCGCATGGATTTTTTTAAAAAAATCATTTCAATAAGCAGGGTAATAAAGCCACTAAGACACAATGCGTTACTGAATGTTAGAGAATATCAGAAAAAACACAAAGGAGGGAGAACAATAAAAGAACAGGAATTAATAAAACAGAAGATAACGATTGACATTGCATTTAAATTTTTGATGAGCAAACTTGATTGGAAAGCAAGAAGCCAGAAGAGAGTTCCATTAGCGAAAAGAGCGACAGAAAAACTATTAGCATAGAAGTTACGGTTACATCTACAAATTTCAACTGTAAAATAATAGGACCTTGTCGCAAATCTAGTCTTTCTTTCTTTTTATGTGCCGTGTCATTTCAGGACGTAGGCGATCATGGCTCTCCACTACTCCCGATCCCTTGTAGCCCTCAATAAGTTTCGTGCCTCTGCCAACTCTTCAGACCATCTTCTGTCACCTACTTGCTTAATCCCGCCAGATATGTCGCGTGTTGCTTTTTCTTGTCTCTTTTCCCCATCTATTCGACCTATCAGCATCAGTCCCCCTTTTCTCATTACATGTTCCGTAAATTTCATCTGCTTCTTCCTTATATTAAATATAAGCTTCCTCATTGTTTGCAACCTCTCCAAGACCTCATCGTTATCTCACATGCTCGCTCCATGATATCCTTAGCATCTTTCTGTAGAACCACATCTCGGCTGCCTCGAGTCTCTTCTTCATCTTTGAGGAAATCGGTCAACATTCGCTGACTTAAAGGGGGCGAATAGATGTCACGTAGCAGCTCAGTGCTCTTTTCTTTTTTCACCAAAGAAATCCAACTGTCTCGCATTACTCTGCCCAGCATTTGGAATGCACCCAAAGCTATCACAATCCGTCTTCGGATCTCAGCGTCGCATCTGCCTTTTAAATTAAGAGTAAGGGAAAAGACAGTAGATATCGATTGACATTGCATTGACATTTTTGAAGATCAAAGATGGATGGAAAGCATGAAGCCGGAAGAGAGTTCCACTAGCGAAAAGTGCGGTAGAAGAAAGTGTTAGCATAGAACTTACGGTTACATCTACAAATTTCAACTGTAAAATGATGAAACCTTTTCGTCAATCGAGTACTGTGCTTAAATTTGTAAAGTATAGGTTACATCGAGAAAATTTAATAAGAACAATTAATGTGAAAGTATTTATTAAAAAAAAAAACACACACACACACACAGAGAAGGTACATTACGGCGGTGGGAAAGTAGAAGAATCCGAGATGCCAGGTGAGGACCAATAAAATTGCAGATTCTTCTTCATTAATTAAATAATTAATTCGAGAGTATCGACATGATTGTTGTTGTTTCGATGATTACATTCGGTAGATATAGTCTTTAGCAGTTTCTGATATTGCTTAGAATTCTGGTAATGACTATTCTTGTTATTCTATGACTTATTCGAACCATTATCCACTTTTTGTTGCTTCGACCATTACCTTTCGATTAATGTGCCCACTGGCCTTTGTAATGATTATAAATCGTCGATTGGTGATTCCAAAAATGATTTTAAATAGTATCATTATAATTCACCAGTGTCATATCCTACATTAATTGTTTGGTGTTCAATAAAAGAAAATGAGCCCTGTCACAAAAAAAAAAAAACACCTGTGAAAAAGATAGAAAATAATAAAACAAAATGCAAAGAAAGAAAACATCTAGAAGTAATGAAAGAAAGAAAAGAGATGAGAGAATGAAATACAAAAAACAAAAAAAAGTTAAAATAAATAGAGAAAGAAAAAACAATGTAATTAACAGGGAAAGTAAAAGAAAAAAAGGAAAGAAAGAGTAGAAGAAAAAAGAAAGAGAAACGAAAAAGAAAAAAAAGTGAAATTACGAAAAAAAAGTGATACAAATGAGAAAGAAAAAAAGATAAATAATTTAAAACATACAAAGACAGAAATTAGCAAAGATAGCGTAAAAGAGAAAAAAAAATGAAAAAAAACGAAAGCGAAAAATAAACAAATGGAAACAAAGAGTGAAGAAAAGAAAATTTAAAAATTCATAAAAACAAACATTTACAAACAACAGTTAAGAAAAAAAATGACATAAAAGAAAAAAAATGCAAAATAACACAGTAGAATAAGATAAAAGAAAATCTAAGAAAGATTGTAACTCCATTTTAGTTTTAGCATTCCTAAGTAATTCAAACATGGCGTCGATATTTGTTTTTTCTTTGTTCAGCTACTTGTGTTTACTTACAATACACCTGCGCCGTGCAAGTCTGTTCAAGTAAATTTTGTGATCCGACAAGCACTATGTCCTCCATAGAACATTGCAAACGTTCCATTCTCGGGCGAATCTGGTCTACTTACAATTCTCACCAACCCCATATATATATATATATATATATATATATATATATATATATATATATATATATATATATATATATATATTTACGGGAAAGAGTGTTATATATATATATGTATATATATATATATATATATATAACACTCTTTCCCGTGAAGGATTTGCACCGGTTCGCCCACATTGTCGATGTCGGATGTTACCAAAGTTTGATCGCTTTGGCTAAAATGAAAAAAAAAGAGTATTAAATGAAAAAATATGTAGAAGGTGCGGTTCATTTGCGTACATCGATATTGATTTTATTATTCCATGCTACTGTTCTCCGACCGCCACACAACGCGGATATTGTGTTGACCAATCTTCGAGGTAGAGTGGCGGGACGGTGGCGGGGGGTCTAGACAAGCCCGCTACTTCCCCAGCGAAAAAACTAGCATATGCTTATACTCTCAACGTTTCTTTCATTTGCGCCCTGAATTGACACAGAACAATTCGGAGTCGAAACAATACCTTTGTTTGCTCTCGACGACACATTAATTCTACAACCAATAATAAACTCCGTGATCGAGAAAAATTCACTCATGAATTGTCAACGTCATTATTATTATTATTATTATTATTATTATTATTATTATTACTATTATTATTATTAATGTAGGGCTTCCTTTCACGAACTTATAATGATTTTTATGGAAACACTCGTCTTCATATTAGTATTCTTGCTTTCTGATACAGTTAACCTTCGTACAATCGTTTTAAATCAGGAACGTCTATAGATAATCTCGTTACTATTTCCCAAATGTAATGAGTTCGATCACCGCTGTTATGATAGATTGGGATGGTTAATTTAACATGTCAGCCCTTGGTGAATTATTTAATGTCGAATATAAGTCTTATAGGACAAAAATCACTTAGAAATAACTACGGCTTGCGCTACAGTGGGCTAAGTTTTTAGCCACCCATGATTACAGCAATTTTGGCTTGTGTAATAAAGTCTCATCTTTCTTTTCAGACAATACAGAGTGAATATCAAGCTCCTCTCATCTATGAACAATAGTTAACTTAAATCTTGCAATGAAAGTTCGTGGAAGTAAGGAAATTAGTGAATTTCAACAAGGGAAAATAATAAGGTGACACCACTGTAGCAAGTCAAATAGAAAAATTGCGAGGTTTTTCCAGGTTAATCATCAAACTGTTAATAATATTGTCAAGAAATTTAATGAAGAAATTGTCGTGTGGAATAGCGTTCAGGAAGACCAAGCATTGTGTCTGAGCGAACGAAAAGGGCACTTAAAAGGGAAGTCCTCAGAAACCGTCGTCGGAGCGTCAAAGATATCACCCACAGCATGGAAATGTCGCTATATGCGGTAAGAAAGACTCTGAAAGAGCTAGGCTATCAAATAAGAGTTGCAAGAAAGAAGCCCATGATTTCAGAGGTTAATAGGAACAGGCGTATGGACTGGGCGAGAGAATTCGAGAGCAAACCTTATGAATTTTGGCAGCCTGTAATTTGGTCAGATAAAAGTAAATTCTGCCAATATTCCTATTCGAGACAGGTTTATGTTTGGAAAAATCAGAATAAGATTTGAAACACTGAATGTCTGCAGACGACCGTGAAACATGGAGGGATTTGAGTAATGGTGTGGGGCGCTGTCTGGTATGGAGGGAAATCTGAGATGATTCTTGTTGACGAGCGGTTGATTGGTCCAAAATACTGTCAAATATTAGAGAGAGAGAACTACTCGCACTATTTGAAACCAATCAGATTGATAAGAATGTCTACGTTTTTCAAGAAGATGGAACGCCATGTCGTACGAGCAAAGTAGCAAAGGCCTTGAAGGAATCGGTAAAGAATCAAGTCACTGACATGGGTAGCCCAAAGTCCTGACATGAATCCAGTAAAGCACGTTTGGGGACCCCTTGATCGAAAACTTCAAGAGCATTCAACCAAAATTACGTCAGTGGCAACCCTTAAAGAAACATTGCTAAAGGAGTGGCAAAATATGGCTCAGACAATTGTTGATAACTTCATCAAACCTATGAAAAATCGTATACAAGGACTGAAACTAGCAAATGGAGAACATGATCCATACTAGTTCCAAAGACAGTTTATATTTAGATGGGATTACGGAATTAAATTTTGAAATTGGATGCAGTTTATTTCTCCTGGCTAAAATATTTTCTGAGGCCACTGTAGAGTCAAAATACAGATACAGATACGGTTCAAATTAGACTCAAGAAGCAAAGCTAGGTATAGAGTCGGTATACACTACAATAAAAAAAGTAGACATGTTCGATTTATACGGGAGTCAGATTGCAGACACAGGTTCGGTTTATACAAGTCAAGAAGTCAAAAAGTTAGACATAGGTTTCGTTTACAATAAATTAAAACAGGTAGACAGATGTCCAGTTTATACAAGCGTCAAAACGGTAGAGATCTGTACGTTTTATATTATACTTACAAAATAGGTATTAGTTGAGATATAAACTGCGTCTACGATTATCACCCGAGAAAATAACCTATTAAATGCATGTTGTTACCACTATGTAGAGTATTCAGTAGGCTTATTCTAGCGATTTTCCAAGCGTAGCTCGGATGTGCTACAAGGCCGAAAGAATGGGGCACCCAGTGATAATCGAACTCACTACTCAGTCGTAATTGTTCTAGCGAGAAAAGCCTGCTAACCATTACGCCACCTCGAGGTGCCCCAGTAGGCCTATTCTAACCTCCGTCAACAAGGTATTCTGTCGGCACAGGGAATCCTCAGATTTCTAATGTCCCACCGATTCTGAATTCAGAGTCTTCCTTCTAAATTGGTTGTCAGCTAAGGCTGGAAAATCTAGTGTGTCCTCCTGTTTAACATATAGTTGTGACAGAAGAGATGGATTTATAACCTTCCCAAAAAATTTGTGTGAAATTAAATGATTGTAATGATCTCTACTAGAATTTGTCAGAAACATACACACACACATGCATTCACACACAAACATATACACACACATATAAATATATGTATTTCTCTTTGAAAGAATTGTGACTCGTTTCATTCGTTAAGAATTCATCGGACTGGGTTTGTTGATGTTGGAAAAGAGATGCTGGTGGTCTCAAAACTTAGAAATAAGTTTCTTATTATTTTGCAATCAAACCAAATGATCAGAGAGAATTAATAAGAATATGATAAAATCAAAGAGACGCAGTATTAATCTGCGTCTTTTTGCTTTTTATCATTCTTTACCATTTCTATCTTGATATATGACGCAGCTTCACTAAAGGGAAATATGTTAGGTTGAGATCTATTTCCTACTTTATTTAAAGCGTTTCACCCCAAGCAAGGCGGGAAGCCACTAGGACGCAAGGAGTTACAGAAAATTTGGAGCAAGATCAGATAGGAGTGATAGAAGAAAAGATGAGGAGAAGGATAGTGGATAGATCAAGGCAACTGGAGATGTCGATTGACATTACATTTGAATAGCTGGAGATTATAGCTCTCAGGGAAACTGGAATAGGGAAGGGAGTTCCACAGGGGAGAGGTGCGAGACATGAAGCTATTGGAGTAGAAGAGACGGCTACATTTAGGAGTTTCGACAGTGAAAGGGTGAGAGCGGGATGCCAGCCTCATAGGGCGCTTGAACTCATGAAGTCTGGGAACTAGCGAATTCAGCTCCTCGGAGCAATTGCCATGAAAGTATTTGTAAAACAGACAGAGAGAGGCGACGGCGCGTCTGTGAGAAAGTGTCTGTAGACGAGATGCCAGAGCAGGGCCAATTATATTGCATATCCGCCTCTGGAGCCTATCAAGAACCCCGAGGCAAACAGAAGGGGCTCCAGACCATATATGGCAGCCATTTCTTTATCTAATCATACATACTCATACACACACGCGCGCGCACACACACAAACATATATATCTTTGTCATACAGTCGGAATTAAGATAGTATTATGTAAATGATCATTTTCAACTTGTAAAATCAAATTTACTTGAATTTTCGAACAGTCAGTGGATGATTAATTATTGAAATAAAAATCCCAGAGACAGGAAAGAAATAAAGAAAAAAGCGGGAGAATGAAATGAAGAATAAAAAGGAAGGAAAGGTAGCAAAGGAAACAGGAAGTGGTGTAAATCTTGATATGAGCGATGGTTCAAGGGAAAAGGAAGAGAACGGAAAAAGGAAGGATAGAAGAGGAAAGTTTAATTTGAGTTGACTTCATACTAATATATATATATATATATATATATATATATATATATATATATATAATGCAAGACTTCAGTTATTCGAATCGAGTTCTCTCAGTCAATGTGTGTTTATCTAAAAATAAATACGCTTAAATTCACCTTCATCCCTGCCGTGCGCCAACGGCTTAGCGGTAGAAACCACGACTGACGCCAATTCAGTCGGATTTCGACCCCAGCTAGACATCTAGTTACACTGATGAGCTGTGATACAGCGAAACAGTCTGTCTGTGGATGACATATATATATATATATATATATATATATATATATATATATATATATATATGTTATAAATTCATGAATCATTCATACAAAAAACAAATGTAGAGGTTAATGATTTAAATGGCGAGAATACATCTTCGCAAACAATATAAATAAGATACATCAACCCCGAACCTGTATATGAATGATATGATCCCTGTTCATAAATTCCAGTTGCATAAGGTCTTTTAATTTTTACAAGCTTTCGTCTGTTCCTACAGACATCCTCAGGTATGGAAATAGATTTTGTTCTTGATTTTACTTCTCGGTAATAAGCGGACAACGAAAATAGAGACGAAATCCGAAAAAATGCTATGAGAAATGTGTTATTGTTTTGGAACGTGCGGTCGCAACGCTGAGTTTGAATTTAAATGTTAAGGTTGTGCGTTTTTGTACAAAAGAGAATTCTATTTTACTGGTAGATTTTCCGTCTATGTGGCATGAACTATATTGTTCAATAATTACAGTAATGTCACACTTATTATCCGAAAGTTTCACGTTGGATCAGTTATTTTAATTTCAATTAAACGTGCAAATTATAATTTATAAATTCATGAATCATTCATATATATATATATATATATATATATATTTGTTAGCATCAAGTCAACTCAAAGGAAAATGATAAAACTATTAGTATAAAATCAACTCAAAGATGTTAAAAGATAAATCCAATTAAAGTGTCCAATGTTCAAACAGAGGTGATCAAGTTATCATCTATCATAGGAACGTCTAAAGGATACGAAGCGTATATTTGTTAAAGATAATAAACGCAACACCTTCATTTTTGAGTTGCAGCCAGTATTTAACATGCATTTTTCCGATGGAAAACAAGAAAAGAAAAAAAAAACTCCTGTAAGCAATCATTATTTAACGAAAGTGCTATTGACAGAATAAGGCTATTTTATGTACAATGCACGCGGTAATACTATGGAATTGCAATGGAAATCAGAAAGAAAGGAATTTTCAATAAGGAAAAGAAAGCATTAATACCTTGATGAAGAAATAAAAGCCAGAATGTCAATGATTGTCAACAGGGAAAATAAAGATGTAAGTGTTTGCCAGCGCAATGCGGAATAAGGCTATTAAAGGTATAATGAAAATATTCCCAATATTTTAACGATGGAAATGCATTGAAAACCAGGAAGAAAATCATTTTCATTGGTCAAGACTTAACGCAATTATAATCAACAGAATATATCTACGATAAATATAATGTGAATCCATTGTTAATGATTTTGCATTTTAGAAATAGATTGAAAACTAGAAAAAAGGAATTGTCAATAGTTAAGACTTATTTCAGAATCTGGCTGGTTTTGGTATTTTGTCAATAAAACATTAATAATTTTACGGTAGAAATGCATTGAAATTCAGAAAAAAAAGGGAATTAATAAAGGCGTAATTGATCAAAATAGAGATATGTAAAGTGAAATTGTTATTATGTAAAATTCCAATTGTTATTAGTTTCTATGATGAAGATTTAAAAAGAAATATCAGACATATTATGAAGATCACTTGAGGAATGAAACTGACAGTCTCCATGCAATGTACATTCCTGTATCCCAACAATCTATATCTTCAGAATCTATATTTCTGAAAGTAAAAATTTTTAATCCGATATATATATATATATATATATATATATATATATATATATATATATATATTTGTATATATCTCGATACTTAACTGACTATACTTTTCCTCCCGTCTCTATTCATTTTGTCTCTTCTACAGATACTCTCGATCTAAGAATATTTATATATCTCACTCGCTATATACATACTTGAATATATATATATATATATATATATATATATATATATATATATATATATATATATATATATATATATGTGTGTGTGTGTGTGTGTGTGATCATGTATGTATGTATGCATGTATTTTTCTTCTTCCTCTTCTTCATCAAATTTATTCACTCGCGTAAGTTGATACTATTCGGATAGGCCGGTTTACTGAGAATAAAATCATTCAGAATCCTGGATTTTATTTGCGCAGGATTACACTGGAGCAGGCGGACGAAGATTGACAGAATTTATGGTGAGCTCGTATTTTCTGACGATCTGTTAATCTAAAAAAAAACAGACAAAATAGGCAATTTTCCTCATTCTTTCTTTCATTCTTTCTTTCAAGTTCTTTAACTGCCTCTATACTCATCTATCTCAGTTTGTTCTTATCTATCTATCTATCTATCTATCTATGCTGTTATGGCCATATCTATCTATCACAGATTTTTTATATCTATTTTTTGATATTTTATATGTATATGTGCATATCTATTTTGTGTGTCGCTCATCGTATTTTGAGATATATCTAAATGTGTTTGCATGTCTGTGTTTTGATTATATATATATATATATATATATATATATATATATATATATATATATATACCATATGCATGTGTGTATCTCAGTACGTTTATAAGCATACCTGCCCATACATATATATATATATATATATATATATATATATATATATATATATATATATATATATCAGCAGCTAAATACATATCGTTGTATATGATTTTAATCATTTAGACTTCATAATCATATCCAGTAGCATATATGCATGTGTGTCTGCGTGAGTTAATGTATGTATCGATATCTATACATATGTGCGTATATATATATATATATATATATATATATATATATATATATATATATATATATATGTGTGTATTAATGTATATATATATATATATGTATATGTGTGTGTATGTATATATGTATGTATTCATATGCATATGTGTGTGTATGAGTGTGTGCAAGAGACAGAGATTTTGAATGTGAATTAAAAGATATGCTAAATTGAAACTGATATGTATATATCTAAGAATGTATGCGCGTGTGCACTGATGGCTTCGATCTATTTTATCTGTTGACGTTTGATTCTTTATTTGGCAGTTCTCAAATTTTACCGAAGCTCTCCTCGATTCTTCTATTGTTAAAGTTTGTCTTGAGTGTATTGCTTGAGGTTATTGCTCAGTAGGCAATGCCCACGTAGAAGTCCCAGTCATTTGACAGATTCCTTAGCTTTCCCGATCAAAGGCCATTATCACTCTTAAGTCTATCATCAAAAGCGCTTTTTGAAGCGTTGCCCTTTCATGCCTGCCTTCTAGAGAAATGAATAGATTGCGAGGGAAAAAGAAATGACCCGTTCCTCTTCAGGGTGAGCTTCGTCAAACCGAAGGGAAAAATTAGACACGTGGTCAGGGAACACCGACAGTTTTCAAAAAAGTTTTCCCGCTCAAATTGATAACATTCGGCATTGTTTTTTATTCTGCAATGGTTATTATAGATTTGCGCTCTGATAGATAGATTAATTTTTTATTAAATATTACCTATCCCTGAAAAAGGCACAAATCCACATCTCCCTATGTTTTACTTAGATCTGTTCAATTGTCTCATTATTAGCATGCTTGGATTTTTCGCAGAAATGATTACGGTGAACATCTTGAGAAATCCCCTTTGCATAATTATCCGATGGAACGATATTGAGAAATTAAGTGCTACTCCTTATCAAACACCGTTAAATTTCAAACTGACGCCAGTGGTCAGTTTTCGAGCCCTGCTAATAATGCAGTATTTTGAACGATAATTTTTAGCAGGATAAACTGGTTGTTGATTGTCATTTGATACAGACATGATCTATTTGCCCTAATTTAAGATTAAATTTTGACTTATTACATATTTCGTTGTCGGTATAAAGATGGATGGGTAATGTTGTGGCCTTGTTAGTATTAGAAAAAAAAGACACAAAGAGAGGAATTGAGTTAAACATATATATTAACAGAAACAGTAATACAAACATATACAAACGAGAGTGTTACAGCAAGAATGTTCGGTCAGACTGTCAGAGCTGAATACTGGAAACTTCCCTTTCCAACAGGCAGTACCTGCTCCTATTTATAGCTGGGAGTCTCCATGCGTGCGTGAGTAAATTACCATAACAGATACAAAGGCATAGAACTTATGGTTACAGCTACAAATTTCAACTGTAAAATAATGGGACCTTGTTGCAAATCTAGTCTTTCTTTCTTTTTATGTACCGTTTCCTTTCAGGACGTAGGCGATCATGACTTCCCACTTCTCCTTGTCCCTTGCAGCTCTCAATAAGTGTCGTGCCTCTGCCAACTCTTCAGACCATCTTCTGTCACCTACTTGCTTAATCCCGCCAGATATATCATGCTTTCCCTTCTCTCTTTTCCCCATCTATTCGACCTGTGAGCACCAGATTCTCCAGGCCCTCCTTTCTCATTACGTGTTCCATAAATTTCATCTGCTTCTTCTTTATGTTAAGTATAACCTTCCTCCTTGTTTGCAACCTCTCCAAGACATCAGCGCTCGCTCCATGATATCCCTAGCATCCTTCTGTAGAACCATATTTCGGCTGCCACGTGCCTTTTCTTCATCTTTGAGGAAATCAGCCAACATTCACTGCCGTAAAGGCGGACAGATGTCACATAGCATCTCAGTGCTCTTTGTCACCAAATAAATCCACCTGTCTCGCAGTAATCTGTCCAGATTTTGGAATGCTTCCTAG
Organism: Acanthosepion pharaonis; assembly: GCA_903632075.3. Taxonomy (NCBI): domain Eukaryota; kingdom Metazoa; phylum Mollusca; class Cephalopoda; order Sepiida; family Sepiidae; genus Acanthosepion; species Acanthosepion pharaonis. Next base: position 503,670 of record CAHIKZ030000351.1, read on the forward strand.
GCTATCACAATCCGTCTTCGGATCTCAGCGTCGCAACAACCTTTTAAATTCATAAAATCTAAGGACCATAGAGAAAAGTGCATCAGAACAATTACCATGAAAAAAAAAAAAACTTTTAAAAACTACATTACGGCATTGACAAAGTGGATGAAACCGATATGCCAGGTCAAGACCAATAATATTGCTGATTCTTCTTTGGTTTTTATTCATGAGTTCCAGCGCCCTACGAGGCTGGCATCCCGCTCTCACCCCTTCACTGTCGAAACTCCTAAATGTAGCCGTCTCTTCTACTCTAATAGCTTCATGTCTCGTGTAAAATTCTATGTTACAGAGAAAAATTTAGATATAGAGAATATCACTTTTATTTTTTTAACCAAAAATAATTTAAATTTAAATGGAAAACAGATATTTCAAAAATACTGTTAGGGTTACCTGCTCCTTACTTATTGTTTGAATCTTTAAAATCATATCCTTTTAGGACATGGGCGATAATGGCTCTTCACTGCTTCCTGTCTTAAGCAACGTTTGGCTTTTTGCCATCTGACATTCTTTTCGTTCTGCCATTCAATCATCTAAGTCATCTACCCTTTCTCTTTTCAGTTTGTCCTGTGAGTTTTCATTTTTCCAAACACAATTCTCTTATAATGTGTCCTAGAAATGACAACTGTCTCCTTATTTTAATCATGTCTTTTTAATTATATTCTTGTTAACTACCCCGCTGATCACGTGTTTTGCCCGTGGTATTGTCTTTATCCATCAGGGAAACAATATTACTGTCCTTCGTGTGATTGTTTTTATCTGTGAATAAATTGTCAAACATTTACTGTCATAGAGTAAAATATTTATGAAACGGTAACTAATCACTCTTTTCCTAGTTCCGAGCGGCATATTCCTTTTTTAATACTTTACTGATGTCAGAAACATTGAAAAATATCCGAACATATGCTGGTTTTTCTTATAGGTTTTGCTTAAAAATATCTTTTGTATTTTTTCGTTTTCTCAGACATTCAAACGAAACTGTAAATCCTTTGACAATTCCACATGCTATTAGATAATAATTCTTCTTAACTTTTAACACTAGGATGGCCAGCTTTTTTGACATCTTTATTTACATTACGCCGGGAAGCAGCCATCTCGAATATATTTAATATTCAAATCAGGAATAACAAGCCTGAAAAGAAATTCACAAATATTAGTATACCTCATACTGAAAGAAAGTGATTATATATATATATCGTCATCCACAGACAGACTGTTTCGCTGCTCATCAGTGTAGCTAGAGACCCGGTTGCCTCTAGCTAGGATAGAAACCCGACTGAATTGGTATCAGTCGGAGATTCTAAACATTAAGCCGTCGGCGCACGGTAGGGATGAAAGTGGATTTTTAGCGTATATATTTTTAGAAACACGCCCAGTGACTGACAGTGACTCAATTCGCATCTGCGAAGAGGCTCGCTATATAGCTATAATAGTCACTGTTTACAAACCCACACCTCGTCCCCAGAGAGCTCAACTGAAATTGATTATGTGTGTGTGTGTGTGTGTGTGTGTGTGTGTGTGTGTGTGTGTGTGTGTGTGTGTGTGTGTGTGTGTAGATAGATAGATAAATAGATAGATAGGGGACATAAATACAAGTATTATTGCTTGTGAGAAATCTTTCAATGCATTTACCCTATAAATAGCCTAGGTGTCAAAAACGACACCTCGGCCATTCAAGGTAAAACCTCACATATCAGCTATTCCACTGAATATTTTTTAAAGAATTAAGTCTGTTAAGCATCTTTGCTAAAATCCAATAATTGTCCATAAGCCTCAGCATCGAACCAAGACTAGTTATTCCATAGTAATTTGTTGAAAATTTGAAGGTGTCGAAAACGACACGTCGGCCATCCTTGTGTTAAAGAATGTTTTGGGGAAAAATTACCAAATTAATGCCTGCGTCTATATGAATTTTATAAAGTTACAATAGATTACTAAAGTGTAAACGTTTTCTATAGATTTCTAAATTTAAAGTCTTTAATTTTAAAATTTTCACACAATTCACACAATAAATTTTTTAATTAATCTTTAATATAACATAATTAAAAAAATTATAATTCCTCTTATTACGGGAAAAACTGTTTTTTTCCAAAGACGTTTTTTAACTTTCCTTATTTCGGAATTATACTTGCGAGGAAAAAAAACCTACAATGCGAACTGCAAATTCGATATGTTAGAATCATAAGCACAGAAGTTTAAATCCGGCTTTCCAGCTTGTTGGAATTCCTCTTCTGTATTCCCTGTTTTGAAGAACACCAGATAACCTTCTGACCCCTCAGAGTATCGCCCTATTAGTCTGTTACCAATTTTTGGCAAATTATTTGTGGTTCTAATCAAGGTCGAAGTGGTTAAATAACTTACTTCTCACGACCTCCTTTTGGGCAAACATTTTGGCTTCTGTTTCGTCAGGTCTACCCCCGATGTGTTAACGTTCATCACTTAATTTGTATATCAAGCTCGTGATAAGAATGGCAAAGCTGGAGCTGTCGCTTTACATATCTCGAAGGCGTTCGACAGGGTTTGACATACTGGCCTTCTACGCATACTCAAGATCTACGGTGCCACGGGATGAATATTTAGCTTAATCCAATCGTTCCTAAAAGATCGTGTTATGAAGGTTTTGTTAAACGGGCTCACCCTCAGATCCTTTCATGCGGACGCAGGATCATCTGAAGCTCTATCCTGGATCCTATACCGTTTCTGATCTTCATCAATGATCTCCCTGATGTAATCAGTTCTCAGCTAGGTATTTATGCTGATGACGTTGCCACTTATTCTTGTCTTAGTAACAAATCCGTCACATCTAACTAAGTAAACCTGGCAGCTGCTCTCAAAATCACCAATCATTGGTTAACTGGGGCAAGAAATGGCTCATAAACTTTAACGCCTCCAAAATAAAACTGCTTTTATTTAACCATCACAGAAAACATTTTTCTGCTTGCTATCAGCATCGCTAATGCTAAACTTCAGGAGAGCAGAACACTACACCTTCTTGGCCTCACATTTTTCACTGATATGAAGGGGAGTGACGATATCAAATCAATTGCTTCGTCTACTGCAAGGAAAGTTGGGTCCCCATATCGTAACAGAAAATCCATATTGCACATTTTCAAATTTACCATTCATTCGGGCATTCCATACCGTCTGGTGCTCCTGCTGTACATATCTAGATTCTTGACCAAATCCAAAGATATGTAACGTAATCGATCCTGATCCAGCATCCCGACTCCAGTTACTTACTTACGAACTTAACGTGGCTTCCCTCTGTCTTTTTTAGAAATATTTTTATGGAAAGTGCTCCGACGAGCTTTATTCCTTGATGCCCCGACTATAGGAATTTAAGCGAGCTACTAGATTGGCATCTAGCTCCCACCGTTTTACTGCTGAAATCACGAAATGCAACCGCCTCTTCTACTCAAATATTTACTTTTCTCGCACTTCCCACAGGGGGAACTCTCTTCCGTTTACCCCCCCCCGATATCTACAATCTTAAAAAATTGAAAACGCAACATCAATCATCATCTTCTGTCTTCTTGGACGCCGTTCATTTTTTTTTATGCTTCCATCAATCCGTCATGTATAACCAGTCTTTTCTCTCTCATTCACTCTCTGTTACCTCCTGCATACTAGTAGCATTCCTGCCTTGCTTGGGGTGGGGGGAATGATTAAAATATATATATCTCTGTGAAGATTCTTTTTCAGAAGATGGAAAACGTAGTAAGGCATCTGAATGTGCATTGGAAAAGCAAAAAGATACCTTTCAAAAGCTAAGTAAAATATTAAGAAACAAGAAAATGCCGTTAGAAACAAAGAAAATCAATGCCGAAATTTCGGACAGATTTTCTTATTATACAATGAATGCTGCACAATCTCCTCATAGCTGAAGAGGAGACTGGAAACAACAGCCATGTGATTCTGTAAAAAGATGCAGAGAATACCATGGGCGGGGGTGTGTAAGTTTTATAACATCTGATATGGTGGTTATAAGGAGACTGAAAAGTGGGGTTCGAAATTACAAACACTTTATTTACCCGTTAGTACAAGCGATGGTATTGTTCGTACCACTAGTCTTCAGTTGTAGTTACTCTCCATTAAGTAAATCTCTGTCGCGTCCATTTGACTCCCTTTCGGGTAACAAAAGGTAAAAGAACAAATCTTAAGGAATATGGAAACAAAAAATGCACTTAGAATCCGAAACAGCGAAAATTTCTTGGTCAAATATCGAGACAGGGGAAACCGGTTGGCAGGAAGGACGGCGAACAGATAAACCTTACGAAGAGTGATAATGGATAGGAAATTGTGGCGATCCATGATCGCTCACGTCTTGAATGGACACGGTACATAGAAAAGGAAAGGCTGGAAGGTCTTTCTACATACTACATAGTCACCAGATTTAAGACTACAGAGTTTTACTTGTTTCGCTCGCTAGAATATTTCATAAATTGTAGAACATCCCGAAACAAATATGAAGTTGAAAATAGACTTTCACTTTCAGATTCCTTTAAATCCGTCCAGTGTATGACGATAAATTAGATCCGGGTAAGACGATAAACTACGTCCAGCAGCAAGTCCTCTGATCAGGAGGTTTTCAGGAGCGTGGAACCACCTCTTAATTGGTGGTGTTCCCAGTTCCACCCAGACCCGGGGTGGTAGCAGCTGTTAGTGTCCCAGCTATGGGCAAATAGTAAACACCCAAACTTGTGTAAAAATATGTTTTAATACCAGATATACTTTGTAATAAATACAAATTATTACCAGCAATAATTCTTGAAGGAAAAAATTATTATCAGCAATACTTTAAAAAACACCAGTAATACAAATAGCTATACATACTTTCGAAAACATATGACCAGCCACAGATTTCTTCGAGGAAAAATATTCCCAGAAATAGATTTTTGGAGAAAAAACATATTACTAGCAATATATTTTTTTTTCGGCATTAAATAATCCATTGAGGTTGATATGTCGTAAAACAAAACAAAACATTCCTTTTAGACATTGAAATCGAAAATTTGTCTTCATGCTTGTCTACAGTCGTAGAAAAATAAAATGGATTACATTATTATTTTAAATTATAAAAAAGGTTAGAACATGTGATGACGAATTTCGAAAGCGCGTCGGTTTAGAGAGATATTCATCGCAAATGCAAGACAAAGTAGTGAAATTCAGTAAAATCGAACCCTGGGTATGATGATAAATTACATCCGACAACAAGGCCTCTAATCGGGAGATTAGAGGTTTTGAGAAGCGTAGAACCAGCTCTTAATTGCTGCTGTTTCCAGGCCTACCCTAACTCGAGGTGGAAGCACCTGTTAGGGTCCCAACCATGGGCAAATAGTGAACCCCAAAGAGAAACAAAGCACTATGAATGTATAAAAAAAAATAAATTTTTAACATAAAAAATTACAAACAATACCTATTTATAGTAAAATTACCAGCAATACCTAATTATAGCATATATTTAGTTGAAGCTATAAAATTGCGTTCAAAATATTTAAATTTCGGTATCAAATAACACAGAGATATTGATATTCCGCGGCACAAAATCAACTGATGAACAGTCAAATTACGTTAGAAACAAAGAAAAGCGTACTAAACTGCTATGCAATATCAGAGAAGTGAAGAAGAAACTGAAGACAACAGGAAAGTCCTGCACAGGTGAAGAGGAAACTGAAAACAACAGAAATGTCGTTCTACAGAAGGATATTGAGAATTCGATGGACAAAGCGAGTAAGCAACGAGGAAATCGTAAAGAAACGTCTATATTCAGAAGCTGAGAGATACAGTTGAAAAAATTTCTTGGGCATTATGAGGAAAGAAGGCTTTGAAATCTTAGCGTTACAGGGTAGATTAAGGGTAAGAAATATAGGGAATGGCTACGTAAGAGGTAAAAATGGCAAAGGGAGAAACGCTGCCAAGGGCCACGAAGGATAGGAAGTTGCGGTGAGCTATGAACGTCCACGTAATGACGGGGCACTGCACAGAGAAGATGAAGAAATTATAATATTCAAATAAATTCTAATTTACATTTTTTCTTTTATTATAACCATTATTTTATAAATTAATTCGTTTCCGAATACATTTAAACTGATTTTAATTCTATTCAACGTGTGGTCATGAATGGCGAGGCTAGTTTGTTTGATACTTACTACTGAAGAGTTAGTTCGATTTACACTCAGTGCTCCATAAACAAAAGTTTGACATAACCCCAAAATCAATAAAATAGTTTGGCATCTAAGTTCCCCCCTTTTACTGTTGAAATAGTTAAATGTAACCGCCACTTTTAGGCCAACAGTTTCTTTTCTCAAACTCCCTTTCGTTTACTTGCTTTCCTGAAAAGAAAAATCTTCAAAAATTTAAATGCAACGTCAATTGCCATTTTTTGCTGTCTTGAAACCCGTTCATCTTTTATCCTTTTCTCAATCCCCCCTATACACATTCTTTCCTCTCACTTCCACTCTCTAACAACCTGCTTACTAGTAGCTTTCCCGCCTTGTTTGGGGTGAAATGATTTTAAAAAATGACCAATATCTTTTCAGAGAAAATTAAATTACTTTCTGACGATACTAATTTTTACTTACATTTTTTTTTTATATTCCTTCTGGTAAAATGTAATCATTTTCCAGACTAATAATTCCATTCAACCCTCCTCTTGTTAATTATTATAATGAATTTATTACACGTTAATATCTAATATTTTGGGCCTAAGAAAGAAAAAACAATATATTAACTCCTAGCACAAAACAATAATACTTATACTTATTATAAAAACATGAAATTCATCTTATTTCAAGAAAATAAGAAATAAGAAAGCCATTTTTCCCATAAAACAAAACGGAAAATTATTTTTCCAAGCAAACAAAACGCGAAATTAATTCAATATCTCATAAAGGATTCAAATGTAAGTTAATTAAAACAATACCCATGTCATTATATATATCTATATGTATGTATGTATGTATATATATATTCTATAGCGTTTTGTATCACTAATGAATGTATTATTTTTTTCCATTATGATTCCGTGAGAGTATTTTTGTAATCTATTTCAAGCCAATGTGCTGTGCGTACAAAAAAGTGATTTGGTCTCACCAATGGGTGTTATGAGAAAAAAAAGCATTGATAAGCTTCTGAAAAAAAAATTATTCGGACGGCTTTGATTTTTGCGTTTCGAGAATCGTTTGATAATGGAAGAAATTATTGGGAGAACAAATATATGCAGCAAATAAATTCTCGTTATTAACTTGCTTACTTTGCTTCCTTTTGAAGATGGGACAATATTTTTTTTTTCTTCAAAAAAGATTATCCATAGATCGCTTTCAAATGAAAAACAAAAAATGAAAGCTTTTGTCAATAGGTGAGGGGAAAGACAAAATGAATGCGAAAACGGACAAAGACCCAGAAAGAGGTTCACACAGTTGCACATGCGCAAAAGGCAAATCTTCAAAAAAAGAAAAAACAAGAGAAAAATAAAGGAAAAACGTTTGAAAAGGAATTGTTATATTTTTTTAATATATAAAGAGAGAAAGAGAGCTTATTATGAGAGCGAATTATTTTACGGAAAGTGTCGGAGAATGAAAGGATAAAACAACACCCGGTGAGAATAGGGCATCGCGTTAATGGAGACAAGAAAATCAATCAATAAAGAAACTGAAGAGAATCAAATTGGCTTTGAAATACGAGGGGAAGAAAAGGTACGGATTATCATTCACAGACAAAAAGAGACAAAAATAAGTTCTTTGGGATTCAAAGATAAAATATTTTTCATTATTTCCTATCTTTTTCGAACTCTTGTCTTCATTTTCTAGTTTTTAAACAAAGAGCTCCACCTATTCTATTCTTTGGTCTTCTGAAATCGTGATAAAGAATTTTTCTTTATTCCGTATATTTTAGAACGATTGTCTTCATTTCTTACTTCTAAACACAGATTACTTGACCTTCTTGTAATATCGGCAGTTGAAATACATTTTTCTTATAGACTACATATTTTTTTATTGTTTTTTTTTTCACTTCCAAAATTTTAAACACGATGTTTTGCCTAATATTGTCTAAAGCCTTCTTATAATATCTGAAGTAGAGACAAAGTATTTTTTTTTCTTTTTGTTTTTTTTTGTTTTTTTTATACATATTTTGGGATGACCGTCTTAATTTTTCTAGCATTTACAAATGTTTCAGATGATTCAATTTTTCGGTTTTCATCGTCAGAGTTAAATTCAGGAATGGATTATTTACTTTTATCCGTATATTCTTTTAAAATTTTAATCCGTATATTTTCATTGAGAAATTATTTTAAAATCTTGCATTAATCTCTACAGATTACGGTTGATATCAAATGATATACAGTATATTCGTTAGCTTTCAAATCTATTGAAACGAGATAATCTCAGAATTTGAAACACACAAACACACATAAATACATATACATATATACGTGTGTGTATGTGTGTGTAAAACTGTACTATTATTTCCCCAAGACATAATTTGGATTTCACTTGAAGGGGTGTAATGATGATATCTTGATTCTTGTTTATTCATTAACCTCTCTCCTTAATCAACTCTTTCTTTTTTGCTGATTCTTTCACGACCAGTAACCCCTTGCAGCTTAGTAGCTTTATTCCTTTGCTTGGAGTGAAATAATTAAGCATACATACACACACACACACACACACACACACACATATATATATATATATATATATATATATATATATATACGCACATGCTCGCGCACACAAACACATATAGGATTAACACAAATACAAAATTAGCTGATTGATGTTATTCTACAGGTTTGTAGACGTATCCTCCACCAATCGTTCCTTCCATTCATCAGGAGATATCAACGCTATATATATATATATATATATATATATATATATAATGTGTGCGCGCATGTATGTATGTATGTATGTATGTATGTATGTACGTACGTATATGTCCTCAAATAACTCCCGGAAATTTCTTAATTCTCCAAATAACATTGTGTGAAACTCACAGCAGCATACGACAGCATAGCAACCGATTTCCAATCTCCTTGTATCCTAAATGTCTTGAGCTGATACTATAGAGATGGGCACTGATCACTGAAATATTCCAAAATAAAGCTACTAATAGAACATAATGTTTCTGATTCCCTACCTGTGGTTAATGTACAGAAGAGGCAACTATGCTGAGGATATAGGTATTCATAGTTTTTACAAGTTATAACTATAAACAATTATTCTAAGAAGCAAGACACGATAAGAAAAAAAAAACCTTTGAAAATAGAAACAAAGAATTGAAAGTCAAATGAAAGTAGTGATTCATAACCTGAATCCTTCATAGAAATCCAATTTGTGGAACTAGTAAGCAATAAATACTTCAAGTACCTCTGTGTATGGATCAGTTCCAAAACATTTGGTCGAAAATATAAGGAAATTGAACATAGAATAAGTTGTGTTCAGGGTAGTTTTCTCGGACACACACACACACACACATATATATATTTATATATATATATATATATATATATGTGAAAAGTGTGTGTATATATATATATATAATTATTTATATGCGCGATACTTATTAGAAAGCGCTCAATATCAGAGATAGAGCTAACATATTTGGTTGGATAGATGTGAGTTTGTGACCCCCGGTTTCACGCTTTTGCGATCAAACCCAGGGTAACAAACTGACATCAATCCAAACAAATATATATATATATATATATATATATATATATATATATATGGTTGGCGGGAAGAAGTTGTTCGAGGAACTTTCAGCTAAGGAATACGGAGGGAATAAAGGAGGCTTGTTTTAATATGAGAGACATGGGCTGTCGGAACCAAGGAATGTCATTCATGCGCTTTCTATTGATGCATGGGTAGACCAATGAGAGGTTTGCCACTTCCGGTCTTTGAGAACAAGTGTTGGAAGGTGGAAAAATAATTTGTCACCCACAAGAATATATATATATATATATATATATATATATATATATATATATGAAATTATAAAATTTAGCTATATTTATACCACCGTCAGCTGAAGTAAATCAGTTTTTATAGTCATACCCTGTCTCTTGGCTGTTCCCGCCACATTTTTTGTACGTTGACATCTGTTACTATAAACCAACAAATTTTTACACTAATTCTATACCATTCACCTGTGTCATTTTAATAAAGTTGGGAACCAGCAGGAGTAAATAATCCGAAAAGGAAAAGAAGTGGTTAAGACAAAAATTTGGATTATGTCGGCTGGATTTTCCCGTCGTTCTGGAAGATTACCAAATGAAGACGATAACAATTTTTTGGCTCTCCACAACTTCCTATCATTTTAGCTCTTAATACATTTTGTCTTTTTGTTATTTCTTCCAAACCTTATTCCGACATCCATTTACTCAAGCTTATTAAGTTTGTTAGGCGTTGTTTTCCCATGATCCACACTCCTTTAATCTGTCCTGTGAGGATCAGATTTTCCAAACCCTCTTTCCTCATTTCCTGCCTTAGAAATTTCACCTGATTCTTCTTGATGTTAATTATAAGGTTTCTTTTTCCTTCCATTTTTTTTCTAATTCTCCTTCGCTGCTCACATAATCGCTCCATGGTATTAGCAGCATCTTGCTGTAGAACCACATTTCTGTTGATTCAAGTCTCTTATTCATCTGTGAGGAGATTGTCCAGCATTCTCTGTCATATCGGATGACCGATATTACGTAAAACTCTGCTCATTGTTTCTAATGAAATGTTTCCTGTTTCTTAATACTTTGCTTAGCTTCTGGAAAGCATCTTTAGCTAACTCGATGTTGCGGATTTCGGTGTCGCGCTTACAAGTAATATATCTCGGTACTACCGAACCAACGCTTTAATCCAGTGGGCTATTTTCCCGTGGGAGATAGACATGACGAAATTTGGATAGTAAATCAAAGATAGGTAAAGAAAATAGTCTACATATAAATAGTGTAAACAATGTAACGCCTCATCCCAAAAATTCAGAGAAAAAAAGAGATGAAATATTCCAATAAATATTTATAGAAACTCAAAAAACTTTAAATATGCGACAAAATGCTCAGGAATGATAAAAAAAAAGAATATGAAGATATATTATGTCAACGACATTGATCACAAAATATGACCTCGAATCCAGATAAATGACAGTTTCCATGCCTCATGCTGTTGCGTTAAATATATTAGTAAATCTTTTCAACCGAATATAATCCGAAGATTGTATATGTTGGACTACTACCGCCTCGTTGCGGGGAGATGTTTAACAATCTTATTAAGCAGAATGCTATACGCTATGTTACATCGT